>CAWUFW010006171.1:0-165000 GCA_963921515.1 Calotriton arnoldi
AGGAATACGAGCGTCAGCAAGGCATTACAACCGGATGGTGGGGGAGAGCGTCGTGTGCCCTGTCAGAGCGCATAAGGGCTCTTTTGTTGGAACACATATTTGCACTGGCTACCCTTGGCCGTGGAGAGGAGCACCATTTTCGCCTTCGACTATAGGTGAAGTTGGAAGACTGGAAAGGCTCAAGAAGGGGAAATCGTTTCCTTTCGTTGAAGCACGCTCTCCTAAGGTGAACAATAGCACGCAAACCTGACTTTCTCTCCTACTAAAGGATGATTAAAAGCTGCAACTAACAGGGGACTGAGCCTACTTAAGGTTATTATTGTACTCACCTCTTATGGACTGTAATTACCAGCATGCTGCTGGTTACCTTGAAATGTGCCACTGCCCACTATGGGCGGTCTTTCCATCAATAAAGGGTCGGAAAGAAAGTAATGGTGAGTTTTCATTCCCTCTGTGCAGAGTCCATGAATAAGAGGCGGAACAGCCTTGAAACTGCGTCGGACATGGTGGATATCGAATGAAGGTCAGGAATACGAGCGTCAGCAAGGCATTACAACCGGATGGTGGGGGAGGCGTCGTAGTGCCCTGTCAGAGCGCAAGCGCTCTTTTGTTGGAACATATATATATATATATATATATATATATATATACATGTGATCAAGGCCGTCGATCGGGCGAAGCGCGTCATGGCGACATGGTGATTACTGAATAAAGATAACCGGCACAACAATTGGGTCTGCTCTCGTCCTTTCGCATGCACGAAACGTCGGACGAGTTTTCTGAAATATATATATATCTCGGGTGATTCCTGCGTGGCACATTGTAGTTTTGCCTATGTTAGCCTAATTGTGCACGTTGTAGGCTGCATTTTCATTTTCACACGTCACTGTATAAACTTACTTGCTGTGTGCCACACTGTTTTTTCACACGGAACCTGCATACACTACAGCAAAGGAGGCTATTACAGTCAAAGAAATATACACTAACTGTGTGTGCAACTTACCAACAACAGAGGTGCCTCTTGGAACTGGTAGTGCTACGACTAACAGTCACATGAATTTTGATTTTTGGAGCACTTGCAATTACGTCGTAATGTCACCCACCTGTGATCAAGGCTTATAAAAGCCGAAACGCGTAGGAGTTTGTTTTTGCAGAGTTGAATAAAATATCTGGAGCAGTTTCTAAACCGGGCTCAGGCAAGCTTTCTTTGTTGCATGTTTATGACGGAGTTCTCCATCTCCGTTGCTGCCAAAGCCGCCCTGCAGGTCGGGAGGCCCCCATTATGGAGCTGTTTGGTTTTCCCGTGATGCGGACTTTTGAGGGCATGACCCGCCCTCCCAACACCAGACCTGTGGAGTGCCTTGGTAGTTTCTGGTGTGAGTGGAGTGAAAGGAGAAAAGAAAAGCTACACTTTTCTTGGACAGTTTTGAAACCAGGTATTTCGCTTTTACTGGGCTGCAAATCCGGGACATTTTGCACTTAGCAACTGCATTCCAAGATTGAAATAACAGTTGCACTACAGCAAAGGAGGCTATTACAGTCAAAAAATATACACTAACTGTGTGTGCAACTTACCAACAACAGAGGTGCATCTTGGAACTGGTAGTGCTACGACTAACAGTCACATGACTTTTGATGTTTGGAGCACTTGCAATTACGTCGTAATGTCACCCACCTGTGATCAAGGCTTATAAAAGCCAAAATGCGTAGGGTTTGTTTTTGCAGAGTTGAATAAAATATCTGGAGCAGTTTCTAAACCGGGCTCGGCAAACTTTCTTTGTTGTGTGTATATATATATATATATATGTGTGATCAAGGCCGTCGATCGGCCGTAACGCGTCATGGCGACATGGTGATTACTGAATAAAGATAACCGGCACAACAATTGGGTCTGCTCTCGTCCTTTCGCATGCTCGAAACGTCGGACGAGTTTTCTGAAATATATATATATATATTTATTTATTTATTTATTTGTTTTATAGTTTTATAGAGCGCGAACCAGACCCGTGAGGGTATCAGAGCGCTTTACAGGATTAAAGGTGGTAAACAAAGAATTAGGAAGGGAGGGACCAATTGGGTAAAATAGGTGGGTACATTCTACAAGAAAAAAAGAGCACACAGTCAAAGTTCCCGGCTACATATGGGATAAAAACGAAAAACAGGTAGATACATTTTAAAAGAAGGCACGCAGTCTCAACTCTTGAGTGGGATGCCCAGGAGTGCAGGAGTAGGTATCATCCGAAAAGCATGGATCATGCCGAAGTGGAGGGTGGATCGTGTCGCTGAGGTGATCGTTAGGCGAGGAATTTGCTCATTAGGAAAGTTTTGGTCTCCTTTTTAAAGTGTGCCAAGGACGGAAGTCTTCTGATGTCGGGTGGGGAGAGAGTTCCAAATTCTAGGAGCGGCCCCAGAAGGCCCGGTTGTAGTTTTTTTTTCCGGTAGCGTGCTGGTTGAAGCAAAAGGTCTTTGGCAGATCAGGAGTTTCTGGCTCCTCCGGGTATCACGGAGGTTTTTGGGCGAGAAATGCAGGGGACTTGGAGTAGAGAGCTTTGTGAGTGATGCAGGCCAGTTTAAGTTGGATTCTGGCCTCTAGGGAAGCCAGTTCAGAGCTTTGAGGTGGGGAGAGATGTGGTCAAATTTCTTTGAGCCAGTTAGGAGTCTGGCGGCGGCGTTGAGGCAGGCTTTCAGTGGGGCCAGAGAGTACTTGGGTAGCCCTGCGAGAGTAGAGCATCCATATTCTAGTCTGGAAATGACTAGTGCCTGGATTGCCGTTTTTAGGTCAGAGGTATCGAGGAAGGGTTTTAGGTTTCTTAGGTAACTTAGATGGAATCTGGCAGTTTTGGCCATCGAGTTGATGTGGCCCCGCATGTTCAGGCTGCCGTCAAGGGTTACTCCAAGGGATTTCGCAGAGTCAACAATGGTAGGAGGGCAGTTTAGTGCTGTGATAGCCTTGATCCATTCCTGGATGTCTGGATTGGTTTTGGGTGGGGAGATTAGAAGAAATTCGGTTTTGTTAGCGTTAAGTTTAAGCTGGTTGGCGGTGAGCCAGTGGGCAGTCAGCTTCAGGGCCTCATTCAGGGAGAGAAATGTCCTCAGGGGAAGAGATTTTAATGTATATCTGAGTATCGTCGGCGTACATAAGGTAGGAGATATTGGCAGAGCGTAACACCTCTGTGAGTGGTTCCAGATAAAGATTGAAGAGGGTAGGGAGAGGGTTGATCCTTGGGGGACTCCAACCGTGATCGGAGAGGGAGCGGATAGATTACCGTTGATGAGGATTCTCTGTGAGCGATTTTGGAGGAAGGATCTAAACCATTCAAGGACGGTGTCATCCAAACCCATCCTGAGTTTGATGCGTTCAAGGAGAATTTCGTAGTTAACCGTATCAAAGGCAGAAGATAGGTCTAGGAGGATTAGGAGACAGGTTTTGCCTTGGTCGAGGGCTTGGAGGGCGTCATCCACGATGTGGAGGAGGGTGGTTTCCGTGCTGTGTCCAGGTCTGAACCCGGATTGGAAGTCATCTAGAAGGTGGAAGTTGGTGATGTGTAGGCTCAGCTGTTGTTGCACACATTTTTCCAGAACTTTGGCTAGGAGTGGGATGTTAGATATGGGTCTATAGTTGTCGAGGCGGAAGCAGGGTCCAGCGTAGGTTTTTAAGATGGAGACGACTTGGCCAGCCTTAAGAGAATCAGGTATTGAACCCTGTAGGAGGGAGGCATTGATTATTGAGGTCCAGGAAGGGATGATGGCCTGAGAGGCGGCAGCTAGGCAGTTAGAAGGGAGAGGATCATTGAAGTGATTGTTCGGGTTTAAGGAGGCTAGAATTCTCGAGATCGAGTGTTCGTCATAGATTTTAAAGTTGGACCAGTGCGCTTGGTTTTTGGGTGAGGTTTGGGAAGCCAGCACGGAGAGAGAGAAGGTAGAGCCGATAGATTTTGATTTTGGTGGTGAGTTGCGGATTTAAGTTCATTTCCTAGGGCAGAGATTTTGTTGCAGAAGAAGGATGAAAATTCCTCGCTTGATATTAAGGGTTTAGGTGTTTCTTTGGAGGTTTTTGCTAGTTTGTTGGATTGGTGGTTGACCAACTCAAATAGCTTGCGAGGTCGATTCTTAGTGTTCGCCAGTTCAGATCGGAAGAATTCTTTTTTAGAGACGAGGATTTTCTTATTGTAGGCATTTCTGGCCTGGCGGAGAAGTTTTAGATGGGTTGTTGACGGGTGCTGTTTCCAGATTCGTTCAGTCTGTCGAAGGGATCTCCTCTCCTTGTTGAGGGATCCATTGAACCAAGGATTCCTGTCTTTGATCTGGGTTCTTTTAACTTTCGTGGAGCAAGGTCATCGAGAATGTCGGATATAGTTGAGGAATAGTGATCCGCTAGGTTGTTGACCGACGTGCACTGAGGGGGAGGGCGGAGGTCAGTCTCACAGCGCGCAGCCAGTTTCCCGTGATCAAGGTTCTTGGTGTCTCTAACCCATCGTTTGGGGAATCACAGGTTGAGGTGTCCATGTCTTGTGGGTGCTAGGCAGGAGGAAGGTGATAGCGTGGTGGTCAGACCAGTCACAAGAGGTCAATAGAGATAAGTTTGACCGCTGATTCCTTAGCGATGATCCAGTCTAGGGTGGCGCCTTTCGTATGTGTAGGGAGAGAGCAGGCTTGGGTAAGGGCTTGGTCGACCAAGGAAGTCTCTGATGGCGCTGACCTGAGGGTCATTAGGATCATTCCAATGCAAGTTGAAGTCGCCAAGGAAAATGTCATTAGTGTTAGGGAAATCTTGGCTGTGATGATTTCCATGAGGAGGTCAGTGAAGGTGTCATTCTTGCCTGGGGGTGGTAAAAGATGTGAAGTCTGCACAGTTGGGAGTTGTTGTTAGAAATGGAGAGTGCGAGGTATTCGCAGGAGTATGAAGGGTCCACAGGAAGTTCCGTAACAAGGAGGTTAGAGCGGTATATGCAGGCAATGCCTCCCCCTTTTTTCTTTGAATGCCTGTCCAGCCTTACGATGTTGTAATTGGCCGGGACTAAGAGGTCTAGGTAGGGCGATGAGGATTCCTTGAGCCAAGATTCAGTCAAGATCGCTAAGTCCGATTTATGACTCAAGATGAGATCAGCGACATCAGATGCATGCTTTACTGCTGAGCGGCAGTTAATTAGGAGGCCGGCTAGGGAGGGGTCGGAGTGAGTGTCGGGTAGATGCAGAGAAGGGTACTCTAGTTAGGTTGCTATTGACCACCCCTCTGCTGCGGAGGGTAGCAGATCTGTTGGGGTTGGTTTCAATCGTGTGGATAGGGTGTTCTTCCCTCAGGTCTGAGGTGCATGTGGTTGTCAAGGCAGAATCGTAGCTAATGAGGAGGTCAACCACTTCTTCCTCCGTGAGGTCTAATGGGTTAGGCGTCCCGGGTGTGGGTTTGTAGGTATGGAGGAGGGCAAGAATTTCTTCCTCCGAGAGGTGGCAGGGCTTGCTTGCGGGCGCAAGTGTCTCAGGGATAGTGGTAGTGGGTGAAGGAGGGGCTTAGTGTAGGGGATGGGGGTCGCGTTCTGTGAGAGCCAGAGATTCGAGAAGGAGAGTTCGGTGAGGTGTAGGAGGTGCTTTAGATCCAGAATGGACTTGTGGATGCTCAGGGTTAATTCAGTGGCTCTGCGGTGGAGATTATCGATATCTCTAAGAGATGTAGGTTCAGACGGGCAGGGGGCCAGTTGCATGCGAGCGATTCTGATAGAATGTGCTGGTAGCCTAGTGGTGGGTTCTGGCCGGCCGGGGGCCGGTTTCATGCGAGCGATCCTGGTGGAGTGTGCCGGTAGCCTAGTCGTGGGGCTAGGTCGATCAGTACCCCAGTGAGAGGTAAGATCTTGCGGGCAGGGGGCCGCCGGGGTGGGAGCAATTCTGTCGGACTGCGTTGGTAGCCTAGTGGTGGGGCTAAATCGACCAGAGTCGTGGGCCCTAGTAGACGTTTTGATACCAGTGTCGTGGGCCCTAGTGGAGGTTTCAATAGCCCGGTGTGCGGGAAGATTATGCGGGCTGGAGGTTAAGGGTTTGGGGACGCTTCTGATGGCAGGTGCTGGTAGCGTGATAGCTGGGCTAGGTTGGTTCGAGATGAGGGCCGTAGGGGGAGTTACGGAAGCCGATGGAGAGGGGAGAGCGTGTAGGCCTGAGTTCAGTGGTATAGGCGCGCAGTGGTTGGCATGCATTGGTGATAAAGTAGTAGGGCTGGGTCGCCCGATGAAGTGGTCATTAGCATGTGTGGTTAATGAGAGGCTAGGTGCACTTGGCGGATTGGGTGAGAGGTGGAGCGGGGGGAGCGTGGACTGGGTAGGGTTGTGAACATATTTTTTTTAAGGAGGGTGAAAAGGTCTGCAAATTTGATGAGGTCTTTGGGTGTCCCTTGAATCAGGATAATGCCGCTATTGTACAAGGTGATGGTGAGGTCAGCACGCAGGTTTGCAGATGGTGTGATCGTGAGTTTTTTTCCGTGAGGGATGTTCCTGGCTTCCTGTACTTTGAGGAGGCTCGAGAAGGCATTGCGCCAAAGAGACGTTTTCCTGGAATGGAAGATGAGGTCGTAATGACAGTGCCCTTGTCCACGCAGAGACGAAGATCAGATATCAGGGTCTCAGGATGACTTTTCAGGATGGAGTGTTTGAGGGATTTAGAGGCGGATTTGGAGAGATTAGGTGGATAGATAACGGTGTAGTAGTTGTCGCCCGTGGAGGTCCGGCAGGGCCCTGCCATGCTGGGGAGAGTGATGAGTCTGCCGCCCCAGCGATCGGTTTGCGTAGTGAAATAAAACGGTAGTAGTCTCAGCAGGTTTGCTCTAATATCTAGGTTAACTTGGAGACTGTGCTACAGAGCCCAGATGCCATCTTAAATGAGCAGCGAAAGTGCGATTGCTAACTATCGGTTTGAGGAGTGAAATATAGCGGTAGCAGTCTCAGCAGGTCTGCCTTCGAGTCTAGGTTCACTTAAAAAAAAAAAAAAAAATGTACTACAGCGCCATGATGCCCCATCTAAAATGAGCAGTGAGAGTGCAACTGCAAACTAACATCGGATCAGATAAAATCAGTCCATCCAATGAGAGGTGGGGGTTTCCGGTCGCTTTCAGTAGAATAAACTGAGTAAGTAGAGAGGGCTGTTGATCCAATGCCCAAGCCAAGGTGGGGGTGACCAGGTCGCTTTCAGTAGAATGGGTTGAGAGGGCTGTTAATCAAATGCCCATGCCAAGATGGCCGCTGCAGAAGTCCTCTTTCTGTTATTATGGAGAGCTTCTGGCTCAGTCCTCTTTCAATTGTTGTGAAAGCTTAGATCAGTCCTCTTTCACTTTCTATGAGTAGGGGCATGTGAGGACAGCTTTTATCCTATAGTGCCTACAATGCAAAATGGCTGAGCTAGCACCAATAAAGTGCAATGCAAGATGGCTGCGCTAGTACCAATAAAGTCAAGGTGGCCTTCTATCTAATCGTGCATGCAAAGCAAGCGTCTTCCAAATGGAGTCTGCACATATAAAGTCCACCCCAGTAGATTAAAGTATCGCGGTGCTCACCGTTTGTTGGGTCTGGGCAGTCTTAGTTCTCAGGACACGTCGCAAGCAGGCGAGCCGGGACCCGAGTCAAGGTCTCGTGAGGGAGGTGCTGCGGGGCGCTCCCCGCTTCTCGGTAGATCGGGTCAGGGCATTCAGCCCGATGGAGCAATCCCCAGGACACGCTCGTCCACACCATCACTACACGGGCTGTGGCACATGTAGCTGTTCAAGCAGGCAGCGGAGAGGTCCCCAGCCGGGGCCCCCGACTCTCGAGACCGAAGGGGAGCACCCGGGACCAGCCAGCGGCACGAGCTGCGCGGAAGGGACCAGAGAGGCCCGGAGTCCGCACCCTGCCTCGAGGAGGCTCCCAGCCGAATCAGCGCACCGGCCGGCTCTTCGCTGGGGCGCCGTGAAGAAAACAACAATCAAGGCGGCCAAAAAGGCGGGCACAACACCAGCCCGATCTCGGTGAGAGGGCCTGGGCTCCAGCAGAATCGTGGGCTGCGCTGCAATCCAGTGCAACAAGTCGCAACCCCCAAAGCCGGGGTCAGCACGAAAAGAGGACTCGAGCAATCAGGGACCTGGTCAGTACCTCACTGGGCGCCGCGCAGTTTCAAGCAGTCCAGCCGAAGGCCGCCGCGGCTGACGAGGTCGACTCCTCACCGGGGTACCCCGAGCCCGATTGAAGACTCCGGCAAACAGACAGAGGGCCCGTTTCTCGCCAGGGCGCCGCAGCGTCTTCACGGGAAATCATCCGGACGGTCGGCGTCAGGGCGAATGCGGCGACCTCCCCACAAATATCCTCAATGCAGGTAAGCCAAAGATTTTCCAAGCTTGTTGGTCCGGAGTTGCAGCTTGCAGTACTTCTGTGCAGTGTAGCAGCGAGAGGTGGATGGCAGGGTTAGCCGGGGATAATTACCGATTTGGTGATCCCCAACCCAGGAGCTCTGAGGCAGAGCTCCTACCTAGCGCCCATCTTGGTTCCATATATATATATATATATATATATCTATCTATCTATCTATCTCGGGTGATTCCCGCGTGGCACATTGTAGTTTTACCTATGTTAGCCTAATTGTGCACGTTGTAGGCTGCATTTTCATTTTCACACGTCACTGTATAAACTTACTTGCTGTGTGCCACACTGTACTTTCACACGGAACCTGCATATTTTTTCGCATTCTGTTCTTTTCCTGGGATTTAGTCTGAGCATCCTAACAAGGTCAAACAACAATGCCCCTTGTTATTCTCTCGGATCAGGCCATAGCACCTAGACATAACACGAGAGCGCAGCTGCTGTTTATGAGCACACATCTTGTCATATAACTGACTGCTAGACAGTAAAAAAACAAATGGAGCGAGCGAGAGTTCTGGGACAAGAGCATTGCCGCAGTTGTGATGTAGAATGTCCATCTGTGTGCTAAGGTATGGGGTCCGCCACTAATCCGAGTGATCTTTGATATATAATCATTTAGCTTCAGTAGAAGATAGAGGGGTTTAGGATATTCTTTCTTATAATATGACATGACTTTTTATGATATATGTTTATTGGCCATGCTAACAGTATTTTTAGTATGCATTTGTTTTCTAATTGTAACACAAATGCTGCATTTTAGGACAGGATAGTTTAAATAAATATTCCAGACATCTTTCCTGACTTTTGTGTATTTTATTGTGGACGAGTGAGAGAACGAAAGGGTGTGCCCTGTTACCGTGATCCCTGAGAGGGTCGAGAGTGTTGTGTTTAGGTGCCAACTCACTCGCTTCTCTGGTAGGGTTAGGAGGGCAAGTGAGGCACTATAGCTAGTCGGACTTCGGGCTCATACGTACTGAGGTAGTATGGAGACTCAGGACCTGATCGCGATGACGGTGAGACTGTCAATGACAGCCTGTCAGTGGTGGTCTCACCGCCATCGTAAGCATGTGTAGCGCCCACCCTATTACAATGGTGAGCGGATGGTTGGCGGTCGGAAAGCCTGACCGCCACACATCCGACAGGCTCAAGGAGCCTGTCGGTGTGTCAGACGCAGCCATAATCCCTACAAAGGGTGCCTTAGGGATTATCATGTCCCTCCCTGCCAGCCGTTTCATGGCGGTCTACCTGCCATGAAAAGGCTGGCGGAAAGAGACATTGGGGGCCGCATTGTAATTTCATTGGCGGGACCGCCCAGAGCATCTCCGATGCTCATAACCGCCATCATAATGAGGCCCTAAGTCCCTAAATGCCTATGTTCTATGGTCCCAAGCATAGTTCTGTTCCTGAGCAGAATCCCTACAACATGGCGCCACCAACGTTTCGGTCAGGTACTTACTTGCGGGAACCCTAAGTAGTGCATGTGCTTGCCCACAATACCGTTGCACCTTTAATCGGAGACGTCCATGTTGTTAGGGATTGATCCTCCACATATTTAGGGGTTACCTAGTTCTGTTGGTTTTTCAAGCTTTGATATTAAAAGGTTTATACCCTGATTGTGCTACTCTTTGAATCCATTATTAATTAGTTATGGCGTGGCCCATTGCTATTCCTATTAACTGTCGCCCGCCAGTAATTCAGCACTTGATACAACATGTAGTCCCTAATGCGGGAGCTCCTGTGATTTTTGTTGTAGAGGTGGATGCAGCGTTCGCTTTGAAGTTTTTTTATTCCTGAGTCACATTTCCGGCTGTGGATGCTAATTGTAGGAAGCTGGCTCTGTATATACTATACCAAAGTAAGGTATAGTGTGAACAGAGTCCATTTGGGATCAGAGGGATGTTTTAAGCATTTGTTGTACACACTCAGGCAAGAAATGATTACACATGATTACACGCATTCTATGACTAAATCCGAGACCAATTGTTTGCGAAAATATTACTTTTTGTATGTTTATTACTTAGAACCAAATATTTGTTACAGTAAAAGACTTTTTGTAATATCACAGTTTTTCAGTATAAAAAGTGGACAGTGCATTTTTCAAACAGTTCAATGTTATCCTATGGAAGGAAAACAATAATGCAATTTCACAGGTAAGTACGCAACTTTCAATCCCAGTCTTCAGGTTTTAGGATCAACACTGGGCAAGGGTCAGGTAAGTTTAGATACTGCACGACTAGCAGCACTGGGGCGGCCGGGTGCAGAGGTCAGAAATCTGTCACTAGGGTCCAGTGTTAATCAATGGAGACTGGGGGCACTCAAAGAGGTGTTGATTGAAGGTAAGTAAAATCAGGGTTGGGGGTCAATCTCCGGGGTTTAGACCAGCACTGGGGCGGGGCACGAGGCAGCACCAAACTTACACATCCTAGCGGCACAGAGGGGGCCGGGTGCAGAGTGCCAACACAGCGTCGGGCGCCCAATACAAATCAATGGAGAATGAAGATTTCGAACAAAGGCTGCATGCTCGGACCAAGAAGCTGAACAAAGGGAACCAGTGGCTCTGGAGGTAAGTTGGGACGTTGAGGGGCACCTGGGTACCATAGGTTGGGCTCCCCAAGACCTGGGGGCTGCGGGTTAAGGGGTGTCCTTTGAGGTCAGAAAATCCTTACCGGAGCCAGTCATGGTTAGGGGGTCCTTTGTGTTGAGGCTGTAGGCGTCGAGGTGGAGTCCAGGAGAGGTCACATTGGAGTGGACTCGAGTTCAGGGCCGCTGGGGAACCTTCTTGGGACCTGTGGGCCACTTGGACTTGGGCCGGAGGCGTCGGGAGTAGAGGTAGGTCCGTAGGTCTGGTTGTGAGGTTCAGCATGGCACTGGAGCTCTTCTTGTTGGTTTCTTTGTGGACAGGGCCGCTGTCCTTGGGAGTTTTGGTCTTTGGGGAAGACATGCTGTCCTCTCGGGGTTTGGAGGTCGCTGGGCCTGCAGGATGGATCGCTTTTTGGCACACTTTCTTTGAGGGCTACAGACAGGCTGGTAGGTCTGGGGCCAAGTCAGCTGTCGTCTGGGGTCTTCACTGCTGGTACAGCTCTGCCGTCCTTCTTCTTCTTTAGGTCACCAGGAATCTAAGGATCAAGGTTCAGGGGTGTCCCTAACTACTCAATTTAGGGGCGTTACAAGTGCTGGCAGGGAGTAGCCTTACCTTTAGGGTGACTGGATCCTTTGTATGCCCACTCCCTTTGGGTAGGGGACATACCCGTAATCCTATTGGCTGAAATCCTTCAGCTCAGGACACCTTAGAGGTGGTCCTGGCTGAAAGGGGACACACTTCTCTTGCTTACTAATTTTCTAGCCGACTTTGCCGCCAAAAGTGGGACTTGGTCAGAGAGGCGAGCATCTCCACTAGCTGAAGAGGTCCTGGCTAGTATAACAAAGGGCAGGGAGCCTTTCAGGCTCACCGCCCTTGAGTGCTGTTCCTGCTTTGGGATAGGCGAAAAAGTACCTCCACCCAGAGCAGGCTTTGTTTCTGACCCACGAGAGCACAAGGCTTCCACCTCAGGAGGCCAGAATCATGTCTGGAAGTGGCAGGCTGGTGCAGACCAGTCAGCCACACACTAGCGGTTTGGTAGGTTTTCAGGGGACACCTCTGCAGTGCCCTCTGAGTGCATTTATTAGTTAATCCAAAATTGGCATCTGTGTGGTTTCATTAATCTGAGATGTTTGATACCAAACATCTTAGGATTCGGTGAAGCCATCATGGAGCTGTGGAACTCGTATTGACAAGCTCCCCGCCCATGTACTCAGTATGGCTTCACTAAGCCCTTATAATACCTAAGAATGCACTTAGACACTATAGGGGCATATATGCTCATGCAGTTATACCCTCACAAGTGGTATAGTGCACCCTGCTTTATGGCTGTAAGACCTGCTGTAGGGGTGACTTACCTATTCCTCTTGTAGTGCTGGCAGGCCTGGCACACAGGGATGTGTGCCAGGCCGACTCTTCACATTTAGCTGCACCACAACACGCAGGCTACAGTGGCAGTGTGCATCTGATGAGTGGTCTCTTAGGGTGGCATAATACATGCTGCAACCCCTAGAGACCCTCTCTGGTCACAATGCCCTTGGTACCACTGTTACCTTTTACTTTTTCTTCTCTTATATTTATAGTAAGATTTTTCTTACATTTCCATCAGGATGTTACAGTACTGTTGTGTGGACTAGTCTGGTTCAGTCGCCCTGTGCTGCAATACATTTACTTATGAATGAGTAACACAGAAATGAGCACAATTCCATGCTGACAGCAACCACCAAGAACCAAGTGTCGGAATGAGTAAGAAACAATTATCAGATAATACAATCAACTCTGCTCGTTCCCCCGCAACTTGCCTCCCCTCCCAATTCCAAAGTAATACAGGAAATAGTACATCTGTACACTGTAGCAGTTGACTGCAACCCTTAAATGGCATGAACGATAGGCATCATGTCTGGGGTACATTAGTTTGATCAGCAGAGGCAAGTATAGCATTCAGTCCGGTCAAATAATCATTCCACTGTTCTATAAGGTTACACCTCCCATCTCGAGCTCTGGCATCTGCCCTGACTGAGAGTTCCGCATTTGCCAAGCGGAGATTTCTGCACTCCGCGTTACGCCGAGCTCGCGGAGTTCTGAAAAACTCTGCTCCTTTCCCTCGCTCACGTCTGTCAACGTCAAGTTGGCGAGCAAGGAAAATCCACCTCCCGGTGAGATTTTTCCTCGTTCGCGATCGTCAACATCAAGTTGGCGAGCGTGGAAATTCAAGCTCCCGGCAACATTTCTCAACGCAGGTGGTCCGATTTCTCATTGCGAGTGGTCGAGTATGCTCGCGACCGCTCACGTTGAGAAACTGTCCGCTCGCGTTGAGAAAGGTGTCGCTTGGGTAAAAATCTACTCCTTTGACAGAAAGGAAGCAGCGCCTGCTTGCGCTGTGCATGGTGCCGTTCGCGATGATTGCACAGTGCAGACAAGCACCTGGCACTGAAAATCACAGCGAACAGCATTTATCCAACGCACTCTGCCACTTGCTCTGTGAGCTCCCCGTAGCGCGGCAAAGGTTTTTTTGCACTTCGCGGAGTTCTGCATAGCAGAACTCCACGAACTCCGCCCAGGCTTAATCAGATCCTTCAGCCACACGACCAATGGAGGAGCGGTGGCATCCCTCCAGGACATGGCAATACGTCTTTTTTCTAACACCAATGCCAGGGCTTAGAATCCCCTCAATTGTTTCGTTCGGTTTTTTGTTTTTTTAACTTTTCTTTATTAACAAGATTGTACATGAAAAGTTTACAGCAATGTTACATCCCATTCTTCGTCATAGATCTCAGCTCTGATCTATCTATATATAGACACAATAGATCTCGATTTTACATTTATGTGGCATACATTTTTCAGTTACTTTCACTTAGATGCTCAGGGGACTAGTAGCTGTATTTGGGAATCAATTCAACCCGGATTTTGCGTGCAATCATTTTGTACCAAATGTACTAAACAGTAACAACACTACAGCTTCTTATATAAGAGGAGGTAAAAAAAAAAGAACAAAAAAAAAAAGAGAGGGTACGGGTGAATAATAGAAAGAGGAGAAGGGCGGCGGCAGCTTGGGCATCAGGTTCTCAAAGTAGAAACCTTATATGGTAGCAGACTTATTTCGGTCGGGCTTCGGTTTGCCTATGTATGCATAGGGGGTGAGTGAGGAGCATCTGTATCATCTAAACTTTGTGTGGGTGTCGGACTATCTGGTGTCCCAGCTGTATCCTCCCTGTCTGAAGATTGGTTAGCTCTTGAATGGAAGGCTTCTAGCATATGCTTCCACTCATCCAGATCTCTCTCTGCATTCTCATCGTACGCACCATTTTTAAACGAATTTCCTCCGCTACACCCCACTCCAGCATATCTGCCCTCCATTTAATTATATCAGGGGGAGTGCTCTGGGTCCAGTGAATTGCGATTCTGCGTTTCCCCACAATCAGGCCTAAGAGTGCAAATTTGTGTCTCATGCACGTCCCTTTTTTGGGAACTGGAAGTACTCCCAGTAGGCAATGTTTTAGGGAGGCCTCAACATGTAGCGCTGTGGCTGTACCTATCCCCCGTCTTACTTGCTGCCAATACACCTGGAGGCGGGCGCAACTCCAGACCATATGGAGGAACGTGGCCGGATCCGAGCTTCACCTAGGACAAGCTGCTGATCTGCCAGGAATAAAAAGTGCCAATCGTTGAGGTGTCAGGTATGCACGATGTAGATACAAAATTGGGTCAGTTTAAATATGGCATTACTGGCCACTACGCGAACCTGTGCATATGCTCTCGTCCACTCACCCTCCGTAAGCGGGATGGGTAAATCTGCTTCCCATTTATCCTTAGTTTGAGAAAGCTCAATGGTACGGTCCGTCTTTAGGTATTTATTGAGACGCGAGAACAATCCTTTGGTGGAACCTGGGTCGAGAATTAATGCCAATGTGTGGGATTCTACCAGTTCGTCCGGGAACGAGGTTCAAATCTCCTAAGCAGTGCGGGTTATTTTTGCATATTGCAAGAATTGGCCATCCGTGACCTGGTTACCAGTCTTTTGCCTCTTGGAAGGTCAAAAACGTTCCGGTGGCATATAAATTGCCAGCTGTCAGACAACCCCCGTCGTACCACTGCGTGATATCCATTACCGTTTGGATTTGGGAAAAACCCTGCAGCCATTGCAGGGGGAGTGCTGTGGCATATGGGGCCCTCCGTAGAATCAGGGTGACTGCATGTTCCCATGTTGTATACACTTGTCGGACTATGTGGAGGCAGTCGCTAGGGGTGCGTGAGCCCATCATGAGGTAGCCTGGGAGCGTCATAGCGGTATTTCGATCTGCCAGCAATTCTTTCTCCGTGTTCTGGCCCTCTGCGCACCATTGAGCAGTGTATTATAAAAGTCCCGCCAGATAATATAGCCTAAAATCTGGGAGACCCAGGCCACCTAAGTCTGTATCAAGCTTAAGGACGTCTAGTTTAACTCTGCTGCGCCCTCCCGCCCATACCAGCGTAATCAAGAGGCTGTTCAGCGTGACTTTTGGTATTGTAGAGAATGAATTTTGAAGCGCAAATAGGCATCTCGGGAGCATCACCATCCTTGTCATTGCTACCCTGCCAATGGCTGAGAGGGGGAGTCTGTTACAGAATTTCACTGACTCTTCGAGGCCATCCATGACTTTCCCTACATTCAAGTCATATTGCGCTTCCGGTTTGTGTGCCACATGTATACCGAGGTATCGGAAGTGGCTGTTCTCTCATTGAAATCCAACTTCCGGGAGGTTTGATGCCTCCTTTGTCACTAGTGCTGCTAGCGGGAAAACAACAGTCTTTTGGAAATTCACGTGTAGGCCCGATGACGCTCCGAAAGTAGTTAGGATGCCCCAAAGCACAGGGATTGCCTTCTCCGGGTGTCGAACATACAAAAGCACGCCGTCTGCATATAGCGAGACGATATGTGAACAACCATCTACAGGTATACCCCACTGATTCATGTCCTATCTTAGCTTGATTGCGAGTGGCTCCATCGCCAGGGCAAACAAGAGTGGCAACAGTGGGCATCCCTGTCTTGTGCCCCTTTCAATAGTAAAGGCTTCCAAAATCAGGCCCCTGCTGCGGACCCTAGCAAAGGTTAATGGTAGAGCAGCTTAATCCATGACATAAACTCCTTGCCTAGCCCCATTCTCCTCAAGATTTTCCATAAATACTCCCACCATAGTGTATCAAATGCCTTTTGGATGTCCAAGGCGAATGCTGCCGCTCGCAAACCACTATCTGCTACGGAATGTAATACATGAGAGAGGCGCTGTATATTCATGTGTGTTCCTCTCCCTGGCATGAATCCACATTGATCCTCGTGCACCAGCAAGGTTACTAACTGGCTAAGACGTGTCACCAGGACCTTGGCAAGGAGCTTAATGTCAACATTCATCATTGATAGTGGTCTATAGGAGCCTGGCTCCTTCGCCTCTTTACCCGGTTTTGGGAGCATAGCTATCTGTGCCTCTCTCATGGATTGGGGCAGCTCGCCCTTCCGTTTAGCTTCCTGCAGAGTTTCCAGCAGGCGTGGGAGTAAGTGGTCGGCGTATGTCTGGTAGAATTCAACCGGGATCCCATCCAGGCCCGGTGATTTGCAGCGCACCATAGCTTTCACTGCTTCTTGTAGGTTCTCCAGACTAATGTCCGCCTCCAGGCTTGCCGCCTGTTCTTCAGTGAGGCGGGGTAGGGGCACTTCTGGGAGAAATCCCCCATCTACACGTTGGTCTACTCCCAAACGCTCTCGGTAGATCTCCGATAGGTGACCACACATCAGAGCATTAATTTCTGCCTGTGTGTTGGCTAACGTGCCGTCCGGACGTACTAGCAAAAGTATTAGTGGGGGCGGCCGTTCCCGTTTAATCAGCCACGCCAATAATCTCCCCAATTTATCCCCTTCTCTATGGAGCAACTGGCGGTACTCTCGTCTAGTGAGGCAGTCTAGCCTGTCCCATATCACGATGACCCGACGTTGCACCTGTAAAATAGAGTCCCCCGAGCATCCGGCCGCTGTTCTCCATGTTGCACTGATATTAACTCGTTTTCTGCCTCAATCAATTCCCTCTCCAGCTTCCTCCTCGTCCCATCAATTTTAGAGAGACATTGTCCCCGGATTACCACTTTAAGTGCATCCAATTCTGCACCTCTGCTATTTGCGGTTGCCCAATTTGTATCGAAATATTCCGCCACCTCTGCGCAAAGCTCCTCTCGAAAGGGTACGTCTCGGAGCACCTATGGGCGAAGGCGCCATAATGGGACTCGTGGCCGTACAGGTGTGGGTCCCCAGTCGAGTAGAACCGGAGCATGGTCTGACAGGAACCGCCCCAGCAGCCGCACCTGTGTCACGGCTTCCACAGATTCCTCTGATAACAAAAAACAATCTAATCTGCTGGAGACCCCAAGTGATGCCGCGTAACAAGTAAATCCCTGTTTGTGCGAGTGCCATTCCCGCCAGATATCAACACAGTGCATGCGACTCATTACTTCCTGCAAGGCTGTGGGCATGTTTGGCTTAGTGTGTAGTCGAGGGTGGTGTCTGTCTAGGTTGCCGTTGAGCACACAGTTGAAATGACCTGCCCAAATTAGTGGTATCCCCACATACAGAAGCAATAAATTCTCTAGGGTTATATAGAATTCCCCATCATCAATGTTTGGGGCGTACACATTCAACAGACACACCTCCTTACCATCCAGCACACCAAGCACTATTACATACCTCCCCTCAACATCTGCCATATAGTCTTGAACATGAAAGGGAACCTGCGGAGCCACCCATATTGCTACCCCTCTTGAATAGGTGGAATAAGTAGACAAGAAGAACTGTCCTTTCCATTTCCTGTGCAGTTTTTGTGCAGTTTTTGTGCCACTTGCACTCCCTGTCTCCGTAGGTATGTTTGGGCTCTGTATCGTTTCACTAATGAATTAAGCCTTCTCACATTCCACGTTACAAATCTAAATCGTCCCATTCTACGATGAAGTTACAAAAGCCTCCGCACCCAATACACCCTCCATGTCTGTCCAGGCCACCGCTACGACCCGTAAAGATCTCAAGGAAACCAATCGGGGAAACGAAAACTGCAACATTTGACATATCCCTCCCCCTGGGTAGACACTGCATAACATAACACGTGCATTCCCATGTCCGGTTCAACTCCCCCCCCTATCCCGCCCATTCCCCAAACAAAGTTAAAGCCATTTTCATTTATCCAACAATATGTTCAAATAATCACACAGTCAACCAATCAATCTTCAAACTATAATTACTATGTAATCAGGCATCCAATGTATATCCTATACCAGTTCAGGGAGGCATGCACTGCCGTGCTACATGTCCTGTTCCGGTGCTCACGCACAGCTAAATCTTCAGAAACATTCACTAGTCACATTCCATGTATTCCAAAGAATAATAGCAACGACAGTAGGAAATAAACTGATAATCAAAGAGGGAGAATCAGAAAGAATGGGAAACAGAAGAGATCTAGTGGGGAACAGAATACATAAGGAAATAGCAAAGCAAGGAAGGAGTCGCAGAGATAGTGGAGATAAGAGAGAGGAGGAGGAAGGGGGCTTATCTGCCCGTTTCTTTCAGGTGCCCTGCACAGTCTTCGCTCGATCATAGCAGATACGTGGGTACCATCTTGGTAATGCCTGAGGGTTCTCGTTGCCCGCTCTCATGTCGACAAGTTCGAACTCTAGACAGCCCCTTGTGTTACTGTCTCTCGCTCACCAATATAGTCTCTATTCCTGAAGGGGAAATATAAAGTGTCTTTTTGTTGAGGGGTGTCTTCTACAACATGTGCTGGCTTCCGAACTTGATGCTGTAACCGTCTCCGCCAATGCTTTGGCTGCCTCGCATTCCGCCTGTTGAGCTTTCAGATCAAACCTGGGAGACTGTCTATCCTCAGAGTCAGTCTCTGAACGTTCTAGGCCCAAAGAGCCATCCTGACACACAATAACCCTCTGGGCAGAGCGAGAGGCTCTACTAGGATGTCTGCTCCTGTTGCTGCTTTTCCCTCTTTTCTTAGGAGCAGCACTTTGTCAAGGTAATTCACGCTGCTGGAGGGGCCTCCTCTCCCCATGCACCTTCAGCCAGTCCCACACATCCTCAGATGTCGTGAAGAAGTGAGTCCGGCCCCCATGTATGACTTTCAATTTGGCTGGATATAACAACATGTACTGGAGATCCATCGCCCTAAGTTTTTGCTTCACCCCTCCGAATGACGCTCTTTGCTGTTTTACTTGACGGGTGTAGTCCGGGAAGATTCGGATAACGTGATTACCAAACACGGGGTCCCCGCCTTCAGAATACTGTCGCGGACCCTGTAGTTGAGTACCTTTGCAATAAGAGTTCGAGGCAAGGCCCCCAAGGTGGGGAGGAGGCACCAGGGCCCTGTGCGCCCTCTCGATCACAAAAATGTTCGAGAGCTCCACCGTCGGCAGCGCCTCCCATATCCATTTCTCTAGAAAGCTCTCCGGGAGAGTTCCCTCTTCCCCCTCCGGGAATACAACAAATCTGAGGTTACTCCTCCTTGAGCGCCCCTCCGCGTCTTCAGCGCGGCGTTCCAGCAGGGCTGTCTTCGCAGACAGTGCAGTGAGGTATTCAGTTTGGAGACCTCACCCTGAAGTTCTGTAACAGTGTTTTACGTGGCCAGGAAGCGTTCCGCAACAGCACGGAGGTCCACTCACAGAAGTCCGACATCCAACGACACAGCATCGATCTTGGCCTGCACCACTTTACTGGACGCCTCTATCGCTGCCAGTATCTGAGCCCCCGTGGGGGCCTGTTGGGCACTGTCTTTTTCGGACTGCTTCTCATGTTTGGCATCTGTTTTGGATGTGCCACCTTGAGCCGCATATTGGTCCATTTTTGTCTGCTGGGCACCAAGTGGCAACCTATTCTTCCCTATTTGTGGCATAGAACCCCGCTATCAGGGAACCGTGGCACAAGTAGTAGCTACTCTGTTCTTGTGGCGTGCAGTTCATCGCCGGGTCTCACTACGCATCCACTATAATGATTTTCTGTGAGGCTCAAAGTCTCTCCAGGCCCGTTTCACATCCATGCCCTCATCTTCGTACCGCTCCCCCGTACCTTTTGTTGCTCCGGGCTCTCGTGGGGCTTTCAGCGCCACTACCTCAGTGAGCAGGAGGGGGGGCAATGTCGCCCTTTCTGGCACCCCACCAGCAGTGCCCTCCATTTAGAGCTGCACTGGCCTCTCTGGGATAGTTGCAGCGGTTAGGGGTCCCAGTGGGGCAGCACCTCTGTGCTGTGTTCTTGTAGGCCCGTCCTGTGCCGATACTTGTAACGGGCGGCCTGTGCTCAGGGCCCCACCTGGGTGCTCTATGGAGCCCGGCACAGCTCGCTCTGCACCCCTAGGCCTGTACCACTTGTTGCGGCGTCTGCACCTTAGTATGGCCTCCACACCTCAGGAGTTGACTTGTCCCCACCTGAGACACACTCCGTTTTCCTCCCAGCTGGGGCCATCCACCCACTGCTGGCTGGCCCAAGCCTCGCCGCCAGCCGTCTCCGTCCCTAGGCCTCACCGTATGTCCAGCAGCGCACCTCAGTCTCGGAGGTCGTGTGCCGCTCGAGCTTGCAGCAGATTTCACCTACTCCGGCCTCCCGCGTTGTCTCCTTTGCCGGGCTCCGCTTCAAGCATCTATGCCTTCAGGGGGGAGGGAGGGCGGGGGCAGGCAATTACTCCACCGCAGTCCGGAGACGAAGCTGTCGCTAGTCGACAAGGGGGGCCCTGCCCGCATCAGCAGCGTGCTCCCGGCATCGCCTAGACCCCTTGCTGATCTAGTCACGCCGGCATCGGCTCTCCTCCTCCAATACCGCAGCTCTCCCAATGCTGGTACCTTGGAGGCGACGCCTCTACACCGCCCGAGTCTGCGGCCGATGTCCCTCTCTTAGGCCTCTCGCGTCGCCACAGTCACCGGGTCTCGTGTCGCAGCTGGCGCACCCTGGAGAAGGGGGAGCAGGCATCGAGCGATCGTGTTCTCCAGACGTCATCTGGCCCCCAGCCTGATCCAGCCACTCCGGCTTCCGCTCCCCTCCACCGATTCAGCAGCTCGCCCGTTGCCTGTATCTTGGAGGCGACGTCTGGGTCTACGGCCGCTGTCCCTCTCTCAGGCCTCCCGCGTCGCCACAGTCACCGGGTCCCACGTTGTATTTGGCGCCCCCCGGGGGGGGGGGCAGGAATTAGGCGATCGCACCACCGATGTCGGGTGAGGGGAGTCCCCACCCGTTCCTACAGCAGTCTTTTGACGTCAGCCAACCGCCCAACCGGCTCCATCCGCGGGCCAGTGTCCTGCCAGCTGTCCACTTCACGAAGGCCCCAGGGGCAACTACCTCAGCCGGAGCCCCTCAGGCGCTCTCCTCTGACCTCCGTTCACTGGAGCTACTTTTTTCCGCTTTCAGCGACCGTATGTGGGCATTTTTTAGGATTTTTGTATGAGCAGACCTCGGAGCTCTTTAGAGCACGTCTGCTCCGGTCGCCATCTTGGCCACGCCCTTCATTTGTTTTGTTACCACCCCAGAATGCAGAAGACATAATGCAGGGTCATGTGGTAAAATAGATGCAGTCACATCAGATAAACAGTAGAGTACATTTTGCCAATCGACCACTATTGCCGGACATGACCACACCTTGTGGAGAAAATCAGCATTAGCAAAACCAAAGGTGATGATGGACGGAGTGTTGAACATTGCAAGCACTCACCCCCAGTCAACTGATCTGGGTTTAATCCATCATCATTCTTTAGCTCACTCCGCTACCCCAGTTCAGACATGGCCATATGCAAATCAGTCTGACCCTGTGCCTCATGGGAACAGTCCAGCCCCAACTGCCAAGCCATGTCTTCCCTGGACCGGAAACAAGCATCCTGGGACCGGTTTCTGGCTTACAGCCGTCATCAGCCAGGCTATCTTGAATCCAGTGGCAAAGTGAGCAAGGGACCCACGTCAGATTTATTCGCATGTGGAGTACGTGTATGGGAGAATAGTGTGAATACTCCCAATGGAGTGGATATAGACATCTCCACAAATCCTCTACCTGCCTATCATGGGCCCACTATTGTAACTGCCTGGTGTTAGTGTAAGAGTGTGCCCCCTGAACCGGGGGAGTGGATCTATCCAGTGCCAGATCTGGGACACAATTAAAGTCTCCGCACCACTGCCAGGGTGACATCGGGGAATGCAAGAGGGCAGGTGTAAGTGTTTTAAAGAATATAGGTTGCCCACATTTGGGGCATACAATACCACCAATGTGAGAGGCTCACTGTCCAATGCACCCTCCGCTATGACATATTGACCCTCGGGTCAATTAAGCTGTGTCCCAGGACAAACAAAACCCCTGGAGCCACCCAGAGTTGAACCCCCCTAGCGTACGCTGAGTTAGTGGTACCCAATGTCATGCCTCACCAGCGTTTACGTAGTCTGGGGAGTTCCCCCGTGGACAAATGGGTCTCCTGAAGGCATGCAGACTGGACATTACGCCTCTGTAAGTATGAATAGATCCTATGCCGTTTGCCATAATTACTCACGCCCCTCACGTTCCGGTTCACTGACAAAACATCGACACTCAAAACATCCCCATACCACAATATCGAGTCATAAATATAAATGTCAAAAATATTGACATCCTATATTTATAACGGTAAGAACAAAAATAGTGAAAAGAAAATATCGATGACCTAAATATAGATGTAAAAAATATTGTTTTTTTATATATATATATAATAAATATTAAATATTAAATATATTAAATAATAAACTTAATTAAAAAAATAGATTTAATATACATTTTAACAAAAATAACAAATGAACCTAACCCAAAAAAGTTAAACACACATATATATTAATTATCTATATTTACTGTAAAACAATTAATAAATTATGAATTTAAATTTATTTTATAATTTTAAAAATGTATAAAAATGTAACAAATAAATATATATATATATATATATATATCGTGTGAACAAGACAATTGTGTCGAAACGTGTAACGGTTCAATAAACTTATGATAAATATCTTGGATCTCTGTGAGTGCGCTTTACTTACTCGGAAACTTTGGATATATATATATATATATATATATATATATATATATATATATATACCAATAACATAAAATGTATGTTAAAAAAACATTGTATTATTAATTAAAACATTAAATTATTTAAAAATATTTAAACTTACATTTCCCACTCCAGTCAATGCAACAGTAGGGAAAGTGTTGGATAGCGGAGGGGTAAAAATTACTATGCCCACTGGAGCAGTAGGGAAAGTGTTAGATAGTGGAGGGGTAAAAATTACTATTCCCACTGCAGTGATTGCAACAGTAGGGAAAGTGTTTGATAGCGGAGGGATAAAATGTACTATTCCCACTCCAGTCAGTGCAACAGTAGGAAAAGTGTTGGATAGCGGAGGGGTAAAAATTACTATTCCCACTCCAATGAGTGCAACAGTAGGGAAAGTGTTGGTTAGCGGAGGGATAAAAATTACTATTCCCAGTCCAATAAGTGTGACAGTAGGGAAAGTGTTGGATAGCGGAGGGGTAAAAATTACTATTCCCACTCCAGTCAGCGCAACTGTAGGGAAAGTGTTAGATAGTGGAGGGTTAAAAATTACTATTTCCACTCCAGTGAGTGTAACAGTAGGGAAAGTGTTGTATTGCTGAGGGATATAAATTACTATTCCCACTCCAGTGAGTGTAACAGTAGGGAAAGTGTTGGATTGCTGAGGGATACAAATTACTATTCCCCCTACAGTCAATTCAAAATGAAAAACAAATAAAATATCAACAACAGCAAAAAACATTTGAAAAACAAAATTAATTAAATATATATTAATATGTTAAAAAGTAAAATACAAATATATTTAATATTCTAAATTTAAAAAAACCCATAATGTTAAATACATATCACAAATATCTACAAATATTATATTAAATAAAATATCAAAATATGTTTCAAACAAACAAATATTTTTAGTTAGAAATTATTTATAAACAAAAACATTATTTTATACATTAATTTTATTTACATCCTACCTTATAACACCACACAATTCACAACCCACATCTAAATTAATAATAAAATGTACTTCCATAATTAACATAATATATTATCAATTAAAAAATATTATTAATTAAAAACAAATTAAAACACATACAAATTAATTAACTTCCCACCGTCTACCCCTATAAACCCCACAACCCACACCTAAAATTAATTACACAATTCTCATATTTAATTTTCAATTAATGAAATATTAATTAACAACTAATTATTAATGAATTAAAAATAAATTACTTCCCACCCTTCACCCCTATAAACTACACAACCCACACCTAAAAATAATTACATAATTTCCATATTTAATTTCCAATTAAATAATTAATATCAATTAACAACTAATTATTAATTAAAAATAAATTACTTCCCACCCTTTACCCCTATAAACCTCACAACCCGCACCTAAAATTAATTACACAACTTCCATATTTAATTTTCAATTAATTAACAAATTAATAATGAATTAAGAAATAAATTACTTCCCACAATTAACACTATAAAATCTCAATTAAATAAATATTAATAAATAAAATAATATCATTCCCACCCTATTCCCCTATAAACTCACAACCTGCTACGGAACTAAAAAACGCAAAATTTAATTAAAATAAAATTGATAACTACTAAAAATTTAACATATATTAAAAAACATAAACAATACTTATACAAAAATCATCACATACATTTAAAATATATACTAAAATGCATAACACTAATTAAAAATTCGATATTTTAAACACCTATATTTTTGCAAACGATAATATTGACTTCTATATTTAAAAAAACAATATTTCTTACCTTCAAATCGATATTCTTGACAACGATATTCTTGCTGTCGATATTTCTCACTGACGATATTTAGGTCTCGATATTCCTGTACTTCGAAATTTCCAGCTCGATATTTTGTCTGCCCACCTCACGTTCCATGTCAATACAGTGTAATCCCTGGAAGTCATAGTAATCACATGTGGTGGGCTGCCTTTGCCACGAAACGCAAGTCAGGGATTAGGCGGGACAGCAGGAGAGCCGAGCAGCAGAACAAAAAAATACACACAGCCACTTAGTACCATTAATGATTCGCAGCTACTGCAAAGTCTATTCTGTGGTGAGGGCGATCCAAAGCAATCACATTTAAAACCCCCTCACTCCATTGCCTCACCGACACAATAATAGCGAAGTCCACCCTCGCTCCTTAGTGATGGTATTGAACTGCCATTTGTCAATCGCACCCACTCACCCCCATCTACCCACACCTGCATGCACCATAGCAGGTAGAGAAAAGAGAGGAAAAAAGAAATATGATACTCAAGTAGATTGAAAGAGGTCCACAGTCATTGGGGTGATCTGTGGTCCAGCCCGCAGCTCCTCTGGAAACTCCATCACCAACTCGTTGTTTTGAATAGTCCCACCACTGTCGTCAGAGTCCTGGCTCTCCTGACAGGATATGGAGGATTGTCCCACTGCTGTGAGTACCTCTGCCCTGCCCAAAGCAGCCTGTGCCTTGGTGGGCCTGCCACATATGTTTCTGCCGGATCTTAGTTGCACGTCTTCTGTGTTTTTGTGACTGCCAATCTCCCCCACTTTCGAAAGGGGGTGTGCGTTGGTGGTCCTCTCTATTCTCCAGCCAGGACCACGCCTCCTTGGATGTTGCAAAAAACATTGTCTCAGAGCCTGAGATGGCTCGTAGCTGCGCCTGGAACAACTGAGCGTATTTGATATTCAAGATGCGGAGACGCTGTTTCACATCACAAAATGCATCTCTTAACTTGCGGACATCCATGGTATAATCCGGAAATATGGTGACCTTACTATTATTCACAATCCATGGACCCTTGGCTCGAGCCAGTTGCATTATATTGCCCTGGTCCCTAAAATTGAAGTGTCTCCAGACCACTGGTTGTGGTGGTGCTCCCAGTGCCGTGGGGCAGCCAGGCACACTGTGTGCTCTTTCGATCCACGTTTCCAGGTACAAGTCCATACTCGGTCCCTCCGCCCACTCTGTAAGACCAACCACCCTAATGTTGTTTCGCTGTTAATGGTCTTCCGAATCATCTGTTCTGGTGGTTCTCATTAGCGCCACTTCTTTCTGTAATGCATCTATCTGTAATCGATGGTCCGTTACTGTAGGGTGAGCTTGACTCCAGTGGCATGGAGAGCACGGGACCCACATCTGGGCATACCCGTCCCACTCAGGGTGACAAATGCAAAAAGAACAATTGATGGACAGAATGCAGAACAATGTCATACATTCACCCAGTACAGAGATCTGGGCCTAAATCCATCGTTTTTTTGCTTCCCATGCCATTCCAGTTTGAACCCAGCCAGATGCAAATCAGTCTTGACCCTGCGCCCAATGGGAACATTCCAGCCAGAACTGCCAGGCCAGGTCCTCCCTGGACTGGAAACAAGCATCCTAGGACCGGTCTTTCTCCCTTCTTTCTCGCATCTTGTTCCTGACGAGGTCAAGCACGCTTATGATCAGAATGGGCCCTTGCTTTGGCCCCTGCTCTTTATCATAATCATACTGGTTGGAATAAGAATTCCCCTTACCATGTTATTCCTATACTGTCCATGCCTCAGGTTCAACCACAGTATCCTATTAAACAGGATGCAAAGGCACCCGTTAAAGAAATTCTTTCCCAGCTGGAGTACTACGGAGTACTTGAACCCTGTGTATCTCAAATGAATAATCCACTTTTTTCTGTTCTGAAACCAGATAATTTATATCGCATTGTCTTAGATTATTGACATTTGAATAGTCATACACGCGCATTTACAGTGCAAAATACCCACAGTAGGGCACTTATAAATAATGTAGTCCGTAAAAAAAATAAAACCACTTTGGACATTTCCACAGTTTTTTTCAGTCACAATTTGGCTCTTGAGAGCCGTGACTGGTCCGCCTTTAGCTCATTGGGATTTCAAATGAACTACGTCTGACTTCCTATGGGCTATAAGAACAGCCCGGGAGTTTTTGCGGCATGAATTGTGTCGATTCTTTATGAAATTGACCTTGATGCTTTGTCCTCCGTAGAGGGTATCTACCTGACAGACGTTGAACTAAACCCCCATGTAGCGAGAGTCGATTACATAATACTGCGATTTGCAGAACTTGGCTACAAGTTTAACTTCAAAAAATTGAATATAGCTTTTTTGAGTGTCTTTTTTTTAGCATATGAACTTACCAATGAAGGAAAAAGTCTTGTCCCTCACTTTCTGGAGAAGTGTGCATAATTGCAGCTACCAGGTACTCTTTAAACAGTTACAATCCCTGCTAGGATTTTTTAATTTTGGCAGAACATATATACCAGATTATGCACAGTGTATTAAACCACTCTATGCCTTAATACGCCCAGATTTTTCTGCTTCCTCTTTGATGTCAGAACACACTGACACTCTTAAAACTTTACAATCTGACTTACTGGAAACACGCCACTTACATACACATGTCAATACCACGAATTTGGTCATCTGCGTTTTGCAGGGTGCAATAGAATTTACCCAGGTCCCCTTCAATGAAGGTGAAACAATACCGATAGCCTATAAATTGTATTTATTTTCTCCAGCAGAAATGTGTTTTGCTTCTACTGAAAATATGCTGACTGCTGTACAGATGGCCATCCTTAAAGAACGGGCAGTTGCTCAAGGTAACTGCATTAGTGTCATTTCTCCTGTGCCAGCTTTAGAGGCTGTCCCAAAAGCTAGCTTCCTAACTCAAAAGCCCTCCATTCTGAATGGATGCAATGGGCTATATCCTTAACAGCCGTAGATGTAGACTTTGGGGCCGATTCCGATTCGTGTCGGTAATTTCTCCGACCGAGCCGGCCTCGGAGAGATTTCCGACCGACCGGACTCCGTGCAGTCCGACCGAACGAGTCCGATGCATTCGTATGCCACCGGACACGAGTCGGTCGGACTCCCATTGAACTCAATGGGAGCCGGTCGTACAACGCGTACGCGGGCTCCCATTGCCTCAATGGGTGCGAGGCGGACAAGGGCGCCTCCTACAGCGAGTACGCCGCGAGCGCTCGCGGCGTACACGCACAGGTAGGGGGACCCATGGGTCCCCCTGTGTGCGCCTCGCACGGATACGCGTACAGGGGGTCCGACACGGACCCCAAGGTACGGCTCCGACAGCGAGTTCGAGTCGGACGGCGCGAGTCGGTCGGAGCGGTCGAGGTGCGCATCGTACTTACCCGGCCGGAAAACGTCTCCATTGCGCGGTGCGAATCGGGTCCGAGCGAGTCGGTCGGAGCAGTACGATCCGGGAACCAGTCGGTCGGAGCGGTCGGGTCGCCCGGACGAGTCGGTCGGCGAATACGCATCGTACTCGCTCGCCCGGACGCGCGTACGACTCGGTCGGAAAATAGGGCTCCGGATCGGATCCGGTAAAACCGAATCCGATTCGGAGCACTACCGGCCGAGATCGGAATCGGCCCTTTGTCTTCAACTCTTCCTTGCAAACGCAAGAATTTTTGCAATATGAGCATGTTTATCCTTTACCTTCTTCAGTTCTGCCTCTTGATCAATATACATTTATTGTTTTAACTGATGGTTCTGCACAACCTGCCATAGGTTCTAAGCAGCAGTATTCTGCCGCATGCACCATCGTTATTGGTACTATGTTAGATGCCGTTTTTCACCCCAAACAACTAGCACACAGTCTCCAGGAGACTGCACTGCTCAATTGGCTGAACTGAAGGCTTTGCTTCTTGCATTTGAACATACGGATCCTAAGTTTCCCACACTTATTGTGTGTGATTTGTATTATTGCGTAAATCTTTCAATGATAATTTACATTTTTGGCGACAAAATGAGTTTCGCTATTCCAAGGGAAGCACAACCAAGCCCAAAATGCTTTGGGTTAAAGTGGCAGAGCTTAAGGATAGGTTGCCACAAACTCATGTTATACATACATTGAGTCATCAACGTGTGGGAGCACACGCTTTAGGGAATTCTCTGCCTGATGATGCAGCCAAATCTGCAGTAGTCACAGGTAAAATTGCTGTGGTAACACGCTGTAAATCTCGTATCGACAATGATATCTTGGCTGCTGAGAATGTTTTCAAGAACTGCAGGCCTTTACCGGAGGGCTTTCTTTCTAAATTCCCTTATCATTTAAAAGACTAGAATGTTGCTTTTGTCACATTTCCAAGTGTTGGCGATCGTGTGATACCCAACACAGACCGCAGACATGATCTAATTATAGCCGCACATAAAGGTGTAGCTTCCATTATTGGTGGCAAGGTTTATACCAGCAAAATAAAATATATCTCCTCTGTTGTGAGATATGTCAGCAGATCAAAAGTTCTACTGTGTCTCAGGCCCCAGAGAGACACCTCTTAATTTCCAACCAGCCTTTTGTCTTGATTTACTTGGATCACTGTGGTCCTCTGATTTTGGATACTGCTTTGAAATGTATTTTGGTTGCAGTTGTTTCTTGTTCTAGATTCCTCTGGGTTTGGCCACAGCGCTCGGCTGATGCTCAAACTGTTATTAAAGACGTGCATGTCTTCATCTGTACTTATGCCTGCTATGCATTCCATTCGGACCAACGTCTGGCTTTCGCTTCTAAAGCGTACCGTGATTCAATGAAGTCCATGGGTGTACACGTGCATTATTCTTCACCATATAGGCCAGAGGGAAATTCTGTTGTGGAAAGAATGAACCGTGACTTAAAGCAGTCCTTAACGGCAAGGGTATTAGGTACAAGGCGTAGTTGGTTGAACTATTTATATGAATTTCAACGAGCAGTAAATAACCTCCCCAAAAGATCTCTGGGTGGGCAGACCCCATTCGAAGAGCTTTTTGGCATCAAGATGTATGTTCCAGACCTTGACGGTCCAGACATTGTGGCGGCAGCAGCATCCTTTGACGTAGATAATCACTGTGTGTCTTGCAGGACCTACAACAGCCTAGTGACAATCAATCTGATCAGCACTTGCCTGCATCTTGCCCTTCATGTGCTGACGATACATTTCCAGTTTCCGGCTGACTTCCAAAAATTGGAGATCTGGTTTGAGTAAAGGTGGCAATTAAGAAGGAATTCGGCCCTGCGTACCATGGTCCTGTTCCCGTCCTTGGTACACGCACTGTGATCTTGCCACCACTCCCAGGATATAAAGACAAGCACTTTGTCTGCATTGAATATGTTAAATTACACCATGTGGCCAATTCTTCATAGTATGCCATGGAACAGTTGTTCCTTTCGACACAACTTTTCTTTGCAGCCCCTGAGCACCACTGGTGCTGATACTCCCTGCCTGGAGGGGGCGGGAGAGGCTGAGTTCTCTGTTGACAACTTAACTGATACACTACCTGTTTCTACTATTAGATCTTCTACAATGGATGTCATTTACACAGATCCACCATTGAGGAATCCTTCTAAAATTGATTATTCTAGCCCTACTGCTAAGTCACAGCCTCCTGTTCTCCAGCTGAGTACCTTCGGGTACTACATGGATCAAGATCATTTTTCTTCTGACAGTTCTTCTGTTTTGTCCATACCCCCAGTACAGATTTGTATTTTTATTTCATGATTAAAACACACTTATCTAGTCCCACCTTGGATTTAGGTCTGGATCACACACTCCTTGGTTTTACTGTTCATGTGGATTGGATTTGGGACGGTTTTCTTCTTGTTAATCAATGGCCATTACCTCACAGAACGTTCTGTTACCGAACTGGTCGACGGGTTATTGGCCCCTCATTGTTCATCACATAGATTGAAAAGAGACTTGTCCCTAGTTAACATTTCAGTAACTGATGGAATTGTTTGGGATAACGCTCCTTTCAACATATTTGGTCCTACAGAGATCCTGCAGATACCATATGTATTCAAAGTTTCTATGGGTGATGTAGTAGTACCGGGGATATATTTGGATGATTGGGATGTTGACTCTGTAAATTATATGCTTTCTAAACTAGAGTATTACACTGTTTTTTAATCTGAGCATCTATGTCTTAATTCTGCTAATTACGGAATATGACACTTCAGACCCCATGTCATGTTATTTCAAATTAGTTGCAACCCCACTAAGAAAAATATATGCTTACCCGGACTAAGCTCATCTATACAACTTTGTTTGTCGACCAGTTAGCCCTCAAAGGCTATGATTACTGGAAAGGCAACATTGGTTTGAAATCGCTTTGGGATACGAAGTCCTGGCAGGTTCAAGCACAGAAACCGTATTTCGAGTCTGTTTGATTCCTACATAAATTATCTATTTGAATGAAACGGTCCAACAGACTACCTGTCTGGGATTGGCGAAAATTAAAGAAATAAATGCCCCAACTATTCCCTTTGTTGCCCGCTTTGATAACTGGCAGAGTTTCTCAAACTTTAATGAAGATGAATCAAATATTATGGTACAGACAGTGGCGTAACGCAAGCCCCAGCAGCCCTCATGGTGCAAGGGGGGCCGGAGCTGCGGGGCCCCCTATGGCACTGGCAGGTCCCTGGCCTGAGAGCTTGAGACTGGGTCCTGAGTGTGGGGGGGGGGGCCCTGTATGTACTTTGCAGGAGGGGCACTCAAGTTTTGTTACACCACTGGTACAGAATGGCACATTTAATTTATAATTTTCAGGTCCTGACGGGTGGGTATTGTGGCCGGTGGACATAAATGGTTGTCATGCCCGTTTTCTACACTCTACACCTCGGTTTAAATCAAGCAGACCTGATCCCCAAAACTCTCAGTCAACACATTATGGTAATGTTATCACTCATTCAGTGGGAAAGTTATGTCAACAATTGTCAGAACATTCCACACTGTCTGAAGTGGAACAACATCTTTATCTCCTGTCTGAAGACATGAATTTGTCAGATTTTCTTTTAGGTCCCAAGTCCCCACGTTCTAAAAGATTTATATATGCTACTTATAATGAAATTTGGAAATTGCCACAAATGGAAGCTGCTGTACATTTAAGACAAATTGACAAAGATAAATTGGAGAAAGTGTTAGCTGTTGTTGATAAGTGTATAATAGTATTAATACGTTGTCATCTCATATTTACAACTTAAACAACATTGTATCATCTGTTATTGATATTGTGCAGAGTGATATGTCAATGTTGTATCATGGGCAAAGTCAGCTTAGACCTATTATGCAATTTAGCTGGACGCTTCAAACACTCAAAAATGGGTGCGTTCCATGGCATTACTTGAATTGCAGCGATTTGTTTCTGCCTTTTAATTTAACACATAGGGGGCATGGCTACGAGCGTCAAGATGGCGGTCCCACTCTGAGAGTGCTCCTGACCCCTCCATCATCCGCTCACATCCACCATCGAGACACGGAGCTGGAGATAATCTAATCTATCCCTAATTATCTCAGCAAGCCGCAGAGGGTTCCCTGATAGCGACGGTGACTGCAGAACCAAGCAGCTGCCGCGGATAAACCGTGGGACCCAGAGGCAAGATGGCAGCATCCGGGCAATGGTAGCACTCTACCTGGAGGGGGTGTGGATGGTCTCCGACACACTCTTGTGCAGCCAATGGGAGAGTGTTGAGTGCCCCGTTCACTTCGGCCGCTGGTCCCATGAGTAATACGCTAGCCTGGCCCCAAGACAGTCTGCATCAAGGAGCAGGGACAAGCGTTGGCTGTCCCATGATGCGAGACCACTGGCCCGAGACGATCCCACCTGCATGGGGAGCGGAGTTACGGCCCTGGATACCAGGATCCCTAGCGGGCGGGGAACCCGCCTTTAGCGTGTTGACACTGATCCAGAGCGACTGGGAGGTGGTGCCTAGCGGTCAGAGGGCCCTGAGAGAAGGCTGACGCAGTGGCTCCAATGCATGCAGTCATGGGCTCCCACCCCACGGGAAAAGGAGAGAAGACTGTTGGGGCCAAGTTCGGGGAGACCCGCGACCTGACACCTGGGACCCCCACGGTCTGGACTCGTCGCCGCAGGTGAGGAGAGGCAGGAGCGGGCTGAGACGGTGTTGAGCCTTCCTCTGGCTGCGGAGGTGGGGGTGCTGGGACTACGTGATAGGCAGCCGGAGGCCCCCTGCCAATGGATGGCCCGTTGTCTCTCCTGGTCTGCCACCTACCCCTGCCGCATGAACTAAAGGGCTTGCATCTAGTTGACCTCGGTGCTGCTCCGAATCGGTGTCGGCCAGGGACCCTGCACAATCCAGCCCAGGGCGAGTAACCCGGACCCCGAGCGGCCACAGCCCCAGAGACACGTTGGCAGCTGAGATTGTGCACTGGGGACTGGGGCCCCGGGTTCGCTCAGAGTGCAGCCAGATGGCCCATCTTGTAACCTCACGAAGCAGATAACACCCCCAGCAACACCCTAAATCAAAGTCCTGCCCAAGTGCGAAATAGAACCTAAGGGGAGAAGGCGGCTATAGAAGAAGGCATAAGGAGTTAGTCATTGGGCAATCAAGGATCTACAAGGGAGAGCTCGTACCCCTGCCTCATGGAAAGCATTGAGTGCGAAGCCTGTGTCTTATAAGAGAAGCGAGAGAGGAGGGCTGTAACGGTGCTCAAGAGGAATAATGAGAGACTCACTGGATACCTCTAGACCCTGCCAAGTCATGCCTGACAGCCATACATACAGGAGACAGAGTAGACAGGATCAGTGCATGCCATGGGCAAAGAAAGATCAGCAAGGCCGCCCCCCCTCCCAGACTCGCATTGAACAATTTGCCACGAGTGGTGGAGCCACTAATGATGCCACTGCGAACAAGACCCCGATACCCGAGGGTGACCTGGCCACCATACTTCAGGCGATCCGTACGTCACAGGATTCAGTGGAAACGAAGATCGGTGAAGTGCGTGTTGATATGGCACTCATCTGACAGGATCTCCGCAACGTTGCGGCAAGGATTTCCGAGGCGGAATCCCAGCTACCTCCATGGAAGATGAGGTCGCAACAATGAAAGGTCAAATCTCCAAGCTACTCTCACACACAGCCGAGCTACACAGAAGAGCAGAGGATGCGGAAAACCGTTCCCGTCAGAACAACCTCTGCCTTGTGGGCATTCGGGAAGGTGTGGAACCCGCTCAAGTGGCGACCTTCATTGAGACCTGGATCAAGTCTTGGATACCAGCGGACCGCCTCTCAACATGGTTCGTGGTGGTGAGGGCACATCGAGCACTCATGCTCCGGCTGCCGCCTGGATCCCCGCACAGGCCCATCATAGCGCGCATACTCAACTTCAAAGACAAAGATGCCATTCTACAGGAGGCACAATCCCAATCCAATCTCTCTTACCAGGGGAACAAAGTTATGATATTCCCTGATTATACTAAGGAGGTGCAAGCACAACGGAGATCCTACACCACAGTCAAGCAGAAGCTGCGTGCCCTCAATCTTTCGTATCGGCTCCTGTTCCTGGCTCGCCTGAGGGTAATTCACAACAACAAAAGCCTCTTCTTTGAGTCTCCTAAAGCGGCGCGGACTTGGGCCACAGAGGAATGCCCCTTGACCAGGCACAACTTCTCCCCCACACCGAGGCAGTCTAATTAGGCAACGCGACGACCACCGAGGTGGCGACGCACCAGCTCCCGACGGGGCCGCAACACAAGCAGGAAAAAATCCTCATCACGAGGCGACCACGAGAAGCACATCTCGCTCCCCTGTGGAGACGCGTCCACGAGCTCTATTGCAAGAACGAGAACCAAGTGACTAAGTGACCCCGGACCTGATCGACGTCGGCGATCGAGGAAGTCAGAGACTCGGATTTCTCACGCATTCCAGCGCATGAAGGTAACAGTTGTTGCCAAAGGGGTTGGCCTCGACTGTCACAAACACTTCCGGACTCCTAAACATATACACATCCGTCGACAAGGAGGTCCACCACTCCGACCTCAAATTGCAATGTTTGAACCTGTTTTAGTTTTTTTTTTCAGGGCGACAGATGCTTCAAGGGACGAAGTATGGGGAGGAGGGATGGTTGTTGTCTGTTCTTGCGTTATCTCTTCTGGTTGATCGAGACACACGACATGACATGCTTACACCATTCACACACTGGCATCGTTCCAGAGACACCTCAGTGCTCCATACCCGTAGACTGCACACATAAGGGCCCGATCATGCCCCGAGCCAACTATTGTTGCCACCCTAGCAGTACCACCCATGGGGACTCCCCACCTTGACCTATAATCCTTATGCATCCTCTCCTGGAACATCAGTGGCCTTCTAGACAAGGTGAAACCGGCTGCAGACTTGAAGCTCGCTAACTGCTCCACCCCCTGCACTCTCATGTTGCAGGAAACCCACTTGCTAGGTAACCACTGTCCATTCCTAGCTTGACAAGGTTTTGACAGGGTGTTCAATGCAGGATTCACACGGGGGTCTCGAGGAGTGGCAATCCTCCACCGTCGCTCCTTTCCCTTTGTAGTCACTCAAGAATTCCGTGATCCACAAGGGCGCTTCTTGGCCCTCACCAGGGCAGTGGGGAGACATGCCCTTGATTACGGTCTACGTACCCCCAGCAGTCCTTGAGCCCTCTCTCCGTGATTTTACAACCTTACTGACCTCTCTTCCCCAGGGTATAGCAGTGGTTGGGGGGGACTTCAATGCAGTAATGAATCCAGAATGGGATGCCTCCGGCGTTCCCTCCCCACAGCGGCGATTGTCTGCCAGGAAGCTCACGGAATGGCCTTCCCATCTGGGATTATGCAATGTCTGGGGAGTATGGAACCCACGCCTCCGTCAGTTCATGCATACATCTGCAGCCCAACATACCCATTCACGTATCAATTTAATGTTCATGCCCCCCCCGACTGTCGCCAGATCGCAAGCGTCCATACTCTTGCCTGGGGACTCTCGGATCATTCACTGCTACTTTTGGACGTAGGGAGACCTACTGGCGCTCTTCGCCCCATCTGGTGACTTAATGCCTGGTTCCTGAAGCACAGTGACTGCAAAAAAGCAATAAAAATGGAGCTTGAGCAATATTTCTAACAGAACAAGGATCGGTCACCTCCCCTGGTACCCTCTTGGCGGCCGGCAAAGCGACGGTTAGAGGCTTTGCCAAAAGTTATATCAAAAAGACGCACCAGGCTCGAGACGAACGCCTCTCCCAATTGGAGGCATGTGCAACCCATTTGGAACGTGCTGGGGACGCGCTGGCGGGTGGTAACATGGCCCACCAGTTAGACTTTATCCGTGAGGAAATTCATCACATCTCCTTAGAATCAGCCAAATCGATGTGGAGGTCCTCCACTGCCCGGGTATACGGATGGGGAGATAAAAATGGTACACTCCTCTACTGGCTAGCATCCGGCCCTTTAGCTAACAGGATCATTCCTGAAATAGTGGACCTGGACGGTAACACGAAACAGGCCCTGGTGGCGATCGCCCAGACTTTTGCGTCCTACTACAAACATCTCTATTCCAGCGCGCTGTTTTTGGGCACAAACCCCAGGTGAGACTACGGACTCTATCCGAGGCGTATACTCAACTGCTGGATCAGCCCCTCAAGCGGGAGGAAATTAGCCAGGCCATCTCGACGCTGGCCATGGGCAAGACTCCAGGCCCCGATGGCTGCCTAGTGGAGTACTATGTGGCATTCAGAGAGCTTCTGACTCCACACCTTCAGGTGCTATATATGGAGGCAGCGGAGAGAGGAGACTTCCCGCGAGTCATCGATGTGGCGACAATCGTGGTCATCCCTAAAACGGACCCCCCCCCTCCACTTCGTGCTCGACCTACCACCCGATTTCCCTTATAAATACTGAAGTAAAACTTTATGACACTATTCTTGCGACCCGCCTTAAGAGGGTAATCGCGACCGTGATACACCCTGATCAGTGATGGTTTATGCCCCGACATAGTATAAGGCATTGCCTGAGACGCCTGAATGTGGCTCTGGCTCACTGCCATCTCCTCCCGCCATACTTGGCCCTCTTGTTGATAGACTTTGAGAAGACCTTTGATTTGATGTACTGGTGCTACCTGGAAGCCATACTAATCCGTGCGTGCTTCGGCCCGTACTTCAGAGGACTCGTGACGGTGTTATATTCCAGTCCATCGGCCCGGGTCCTGATCAACGGGTTCCTGTTGGAAGAATTCCCCGTAAACTGCAGAATGAGGCAGGGTTGTCCCCTATCCCCCTTACTTTTTGCGCTAGCTATAGAACCTTTGGCCCGACTCATAAGATGTGATGCTCTATTCCAGTGATGGCGCTGGAACACGTCCCAAGAAGACCGTATCACCTTATATGTGAACGATGTGCTCCTATTCATGACAGACCCCACTCGTATGGGCCCCCGATGCATGCAAATCCTTAAACTCTTTGGTGAAGCTTCAGTACTGAATATTAGCCCGGACAAATCCACGCTGGTTCTGCTACACATCTCCCAGAAGTGTGTGAAATGGCAAACAAACATTCCAATCAGACGCCTGAGCTTTCGCTACCTGGGGATCTGGGTGACAATACACCCGTAACTAAACTGGCCCCTTAACCTGGCCCCACTACTAAAAAGATCCAAGGAGGATCTACAGAAGTGGCAAACTCTCCCCTTGAACCTGATGGGGAAAATCGCATTGTATAAGATGATGATACGCCCCAGATTCCTATACATACCCCTCCATCTCCTGCGGCAATGGATCTGCGTCCTGGACAAATCGTCAATCTCGTTCCCTTAGGGGAACTCGAGGTCATGAATGGCGCTGGCCCACTACCAAATAGCTCCATATGATGGGGGCATGGGAATGACTAATATCTACCTCTACTATATTGCCACACGTTTATTGGTGATTAATGATGGGTTTCTGGGGGTGGGCTTACCCGGCATACCAACTAGAGCTTGAGAAGCAGGGATTCTCGCAGACCCAAGCAATGCTTTATGGCTCGCCAATCCCTCGCCATATTCCTGCTGTCACCAGATCAGTCATCCTAGCTTGGAAGTCCGCGGCCCGTTACACCCACTGGGATGCTAGAATCACACTGCAAATACCCTTGTAGCATGGTACATGGGTGGGAGAGGTGGCGCGGTTGGAGGGTTTCCAGAAATGGGATCTTATTGGTATCCCCCAAATCGGAGATATCTGGAGGGGAGGCCAACTCCGAGCATTTCAAGATCTGCAACACACATATTCCCTCAACACCACGCAATTTCATAAATATTTGCAGCTTCGACACGCCCTTATGACACATGTACCCAGGGGCTCCACACTTCCTGAGTTCAGTCCCTTAGAAGCTAAAATACTAATGGGGGAACTGGGAACGGGAGGGGTCCCCCAGATCTACAAATTCCTCATCAATACTCCCCCCAACATGTTAGATCACTTGCAGATCCAATGGGAACGATTGCTGGTACCTATGGAAGATGAAGACTGGAGGGACACCCTCATGGCCCCCGGGTGACCACCATCTCGGCTAGATTGAGAATGATCCAACTCTACTACCTCCATTGTGCATACCTCGCCCCTGCTAGGCTACACCGCGCAGGATGTTTACCAACCCCTAGATGCCCACGTTGTTTGGAGGAGCCTGCAGACTTTTATCATATGACCTGGTCCTGCACCCTCATAGCAAAATACTGGGCGGAGGTGGTTAGTGAGCTGAGTGGGGTACTGTGATGGGAGGTGCCACTCACTCCCCAAGTCCTGCTCCTGGGGATCTTGGAGGGTATAGGAGGTTCCAGGGCAGACTAAGCATTTCTGGGTACGGCCTTTGTGGTGGCTAAAAGGGTCATATCGACTAAATGGAAGAGCCCCACCACAATCACCCAATGGAGGAGAGGTTTAGATTGGTGCGCCGCACAGGAACAACCGATGTCTATGGCACGGGGATGTCCAGCTAAACACAAACTAGTGTGGGGCAAATGGTTAGGACTGCTGGAATGATTAGGCGAGGCTGGGAGATGGGAGTTAAAGATCCTGATTCTCTGTTTGACGTTAAATGTGTATCTATGAGTGGTTGGTGTACGGGTGGGTAGCCCAACATATCCAATGTGGTCTGTGGTAACCCACGGTGACCTATCCACATGAACTGTCGTGTCTAATTTTGTGTTGTTAAAATCCAAATAAATTTTAGTATTTAATATATTTTTTTTTAACACATAAACAACAACTGATGGCCATGAAAGACACGACACACAATGCTGCATTTAGAAAAATTAGATCAACTCCCATTCACCATAGCTGAAACGCCGTTGGCAGTATGGCTGATACACAGTGTTATTTCATTGCCTATCTCGACATTTCAATTTTCAGCATGCAAGAAACATTTCCCTATAGGTAGACATGAACCCCTTGGAAGCAGCTTCATTCATGAGTTATGGTCACTTCCCTTTTCATATCGCTGTGAACGTTCTAATAAGGAAGTTTTTATTACTGGAGAAGAATGCGACTCTACTGTTGGATATTCACTTGTCTGTAAACATGTTAAAAATCACAGCGCCTGTAATACTTCAGCACCTAATTTGGCTTGTTTTTGGAAAGGGATCCTGGTTCCCGCAATTCTCCCTTTCATTACAGTACCCTATTAGGAGTTATCTCATGCTTAGTGACCAAGACTGTTGCGGAATGCAGGCTGGAGTCCCGTATATTTTGGCCATATCCCAGTTAGTCATTTATTGTAACAATGTCTTGTTTCCCCCTCTGCATGGGATAGTAGATAGTTCATTGTGGCCTTCAATTCCAACTTTGAAGGTGGATTTCAACATGCTGAGCAGACTCAAGGCATTATTGTTTCAACAAGAAGTAGCTCTTACATCTGCTCGCAATACCTTTGAATTGTAGGTGGCCAGGACTTCTAGTGAAATACAGTCATTGTTAAATACAAGCCTTCCCCTGCACTTCAGAGAATTAGTGCATCAAATTTTTAATGCTTCTAATACGGCAGGCGTTGCCCATTTTTTTAAGGTTGTAGACTCCGGCCTCGTTACTTCTTTTCAAACCATCTTTGGAGTAATACTGGCTTTTATCCACTCCATCTTTTCTAGTGTGTTCGGAGGTTTCCTGTTGCTGTTTTTCCTCATTTGCGGCATTCTGGTACTGTCCCTGCTTTTCCACAATGGATGCTCCTTTTGCGGGTGCTCTGGAGATGGCAACAATCCAACACTAACGTGAGCGTATGTTTCAGATCTTTGGAATGCTTCTGCTGCAGGAGCTAGATCTTGATTGGTCCCTAACATTTCAGCCTGCCTGGTTTACCTGCATGCAACCCGTGTTCCACTGCCCTTCGAATGGGGCCCCTTCGAATGGACACTTGACATCTGCCTGGCTTTGCAGACACCCGCTACCTTGGACATTGGACTGCTAATGAGTCCCTCAGCGACCCATTTTCAGAAATGTTCCCTGGGTTTGCGACTCCTTCACAGTGCAAGGTTTGAGCCGCTAGCCTACGAGGAAACCTATGCATCGGCACATGGCTCACTAGATACAGGCTTTGCTGACACGGATGCAGGTTGCCTGGTAATTGTCTCAGCATTGGCTGAGACCGAAGATCATGTCTGTTCTTTGGAGCTCATGACTTGGGCAGTTGACCAGTCATCATGTGCAGACTCATGCTCCTTTATAGAGTTTCTAGCCTTTGAAATGGCGAGTGACGCAATGGATTCCTCTGAAGCACCATAATTTGATTATTTTTCCAAATTGACATTTTCTTCTTTTCACTTTCAGTAACTGCCATTTCAAAATATGCTTTGAGTATGTTTATCTTCCAATTACATTTATTATATTTAGCATTCTCTTTAGTGCTGTTATCCTGACTAAAGGGGGGGGGTGGGGGGGTCGTGTGTTTCCTGTGTGGCCCATTGTAGATTTCCCTATGTTAGCCTAATTGTGCATGTTGTTGGCCGCATTTTGCACATGTCACTATATAAACATACTTGCTTTGTGCCACACTGTACCTTCACATGGAAACTGCATATGTTTTCGGGTTCTGTTATTTCCTGGAATTTAGTCTGAACATCCTAGACAAGGTTAAACAACAATGCCTCTTGTTATTCTCTCTGGTCAGGCACAAGCACCTAGACATAACATGAGAACCCAGCTGCTGTTTATGAGCACACATGTCTTGTCTTATAACTGAGTACAAGAGAGTAAAAAAACACATGGAGCAAGCAAGAGTTCTGGGACAAGAGCATTGCAGCATTTCAGATGTAGAAGGTCCATCTGTGTATGCCAAGGTATGGGGTCCGCCACTAATCCCAGAGATCTTTGATACATAATCATTTAGCTTCAGTAGAAGGGAGGGGGTTTAAGATACTCTGCCTTATCAGGCCGCGAAAAATCATAAAAATGTTACTAGCCCTGCAGGTCTAGTGGCTTAAATAATCTACGCGACCTATTTGTAATGCTCTTGACCCATAAACTGGTTTCAAATGATGTGATCGTGGGCAAATATTTTAATTCATTGTGCCTCCATTTTCTTCTTTATCGCATTTGAGAGCACCTTTAAATGTGCAAGTTCAGCATGTCTGCTGTACAAAAAACTATTTTGTTTGATTTAATAGACTAAACTTTTTTTCTATATATAATACAAATATAGCCACAGGATACACATGACCCCTGACTTGCCTTTTAGTTCATTAATAGCATTGTCATCATGGTGGGGGCAGGAATGTTTCTCAAATGATGTCTAAAGACTATCACTTTTAATAAATACATAATTAAAGCATGAAGTGGTAACACACCGTCATTTGTAATCAGCAGATTTTACATTGAAATGGCCTCAAACCTTCCCACTGACATGCGGTTTTACTGATAAAACTATATAGTGTACAAACAATAATGTTTGGAAATGGAGTTTCTGCAAATATGTGCCATTTGCATATCACCGAGTAAAGTGTTCTGGTTTGTTTTGCTCCTATTTAACTCTTTGCTTGCATCACACTTCTTAATAACAAAAAAAATTGATTTTGTAATTCCTGATATATTTTGAAATATTTGTAATATTAATTAACATGCTATTTATTTAAATGTTGTTAGAGAAAAATAACTGACATCTTCAAACAGCTCAATTAACAAAAACCTCTAACTCTAGTAAGAGAGAGGAAAATAAACTCCATTTCCAAGCAGCAGTTAGTAAAAAGACAAACTGACATTTGACCTCTTTCCTTGAACAGACGGCAAATGTGTCAAGATAAAAACAAGATTTAATGGCATCTTTATTGCTCATTTATTTTCTGAATGAACAGAACACCTGTTCATTTCCAGCCTACATTTACTTGCCAGATGGGACTAGTAAATGCTAAAAATAGCTCGACCTGATAAACTTTTACTCACAATTGTGAGTGGGTGAGTAGATTTTTCAGGGCCTCCTTTATATAAAACAAGGCTTTTTATGATATATGGGTTATTGACCATGCTAACAGTATTGTTAATATGCATTTGTTTTCTAATTGTGGCACGAATACTGCATTTTAGGACACAATAGTTTCAATAAATATTCCAGACTTCCTTCGTGTCTCTTGCTTATTTTATTGTGGACGAGAACGAGTGAGTGAGAGAGTGAAAGGGTGTGTCCTGTTACCGTGATCCCTGAGAGGGTCGAGAGGGTTGTGTTCTGCGGTGCCAACCCACTTGCTTCTCTGGTTAGGTTAGGAGGGCAAGTGAGACACTATCACTAGTCAAACTCGGGCTCATAGGTACTGAGGTAGTATGGAGACCATACATACATCATGATATTCTATGTTCCCAAGCATAGTTCTGTTCCTGAGCAGAATCCATGTAACATATAAACCGATAAAAACACATTACATATATATTTTTAACATTTAACAGTAAACACCATAATATTAAAACAAACACCAGTTCATACTTACATATACTTACCTATACAATGTGTGGCAAAGATTTGCATGGTTAAAGGCATGCATGGTAAAGGTATATGGGTGCTAATGACAATGCGTGGTAAAGGCATATGCATTGTAATGACTGCGTAGTATGTGCAATGTGTGGAAAAGACTGCGTGGTAATGGATGTTTTCCGTCAGGAAGTGGTAATAGTCTGAAGCTAGCTAGTCGTGACTTGTAGTGGTGAAGTAAATTAAAGTCCTCCTTTGGCCAGTGGCTTTTGGCAGATCTCTTCAGTTATTCCATGCCTGGTCAGGTGGTTTTGAGGATGGTTTATTATTGTCAACAAGTGAAAGAGGCATTCCCTGGGTGTTGCTGTGGGTGTTCAACACCCATGGAATTTGATGCTGCCCCAGATTTACAACATCAGGTAAACCTGGGGCAGCGCAAAACCTTGCGCCTCCCTAGAGTTTTTTAACTCTTTCCATGTATGCTACATTCTGCAGCACACATAGAAAGAGGAAAACACCTCTTGTGGTCGTTTTTGTGCAGAACAAAACAGAACAAAAACAATTGTGCCAACAACACAGACATCCTTGCACCATGGTACAAGGGTGCCTGCGTTGGCACACGGCTTCCAAATGTACGCCAGCGCTGGCTGACAGTACAGGAATGCACTGTATCTTGTAAACACAGTGCATTTCTGTCCTTTCAGATTGGTGTAGGGCAGCGTAGTAAAATGATTTGCGATGCTGCCCTAAGCCAATTCCTTGTAGATATGCCCCCCTGTGTGCCACCAGAACTTCACTTTTTATGATGTTCTAGTGGCGTATAGGGCTTAGTCATATCTACAAGGCTACGTAAAGCCACCCAGAATGGCTTTTCAAGGCCTTCTAGATATGGAGTGAGACAACGTAGCGCACTATGATGGGGAGGTGTGCCATGGGCGTACGGTAGGTGTACCCACGTAACACCCATGGCATTTGACACATTCTCAGATTTACAATGTTTTGTAAACCTGGGAATGCTTCAAAAGCCTACGCCTCGCAAAGGAATGTGTTATATCCTCTTATGTGTCACTGTATGTAATCCAGCCTAGCTGTCTCCTAGCTGCTCAGCCAGAGTGAGAGATAGTATCGGAATGTTGGTGTGACTTTGATGAATGTAATGCCTGGGTGCCTGTGTGGATGAGTGGTGACAGTTGGAGATGGGCTGAGCAGCAGGGAGGCTGCTCCTGGTGGGGCTGGTGCTTTACCAGAACAGGCTGGAATAAGGACTGACAACAAGAATATGGACTGTTGTACATATGAACATGGAACCAATAAAGAAGTCTTCAAAACTCTACCTGGCTACCTGTGTCTACCTGTGTGTAAGGGCACAACAGAATGCTCGGGGAGGCGCATCGAGAAGAAATAACATTATTTCTCCTTGTTTTTCCTCTTTCTATGTGTGCTGCATACAGCAGCACACACAGCAGCACACACAGAAAGAGGAAATCACCTCCATTCATTTTTTTATTTGCAAGAAGGTATCCCTTTCTGCACAAAAACAATCATCCTAACAATGCAGACACCCATGCACAATGGTGCAAGGGCGCCTCCATTGGCATGGCAGCTCTTTGAGCACCAGCACAGACAGAAAGGACAGGAATGCACCGTATCTTATAGATACAGCACATTCCTGCCCTTTTCTTTTGACGTAAGGCAGCGCAGCATTAAGGCTTGCGGCGCTACCCTATTCCAAGAAATTGTAAATTAAGCCCAAGAGACCAGAAACTCAATGAAGAGATTTTTGCAATATAGAAATTCACGGCGAGCAAGGCAAGCTGCGAAAGAGCCTCAGGCTATGAATATTGATTTTTTTTGCTGTCCCAAAGTGTTATATCTAGAGCATGTCACAGTTAATTTTTTTCTGTATTGAGAATATTTATATTGTGGCAACTCAATTCTGGGCTCAACAGATCGCTTGCTGTACTTTTGACCAAGTGGGCGTAACAAGAACTATCCTGAAAATCTAATTAATTACATTGGCTGATTTTGCTTAATTTTTCTTGCGAGGAGCAGGCCAGTATCGAGCACGAGTTTGTGCCCATGGTCGCCACATGCACCCAAATATGGGCAAAAGCCTCCTGGGTTTGAACTGGGCAAGTGGTCTCTGTAGCGCTGACAATGGTAGGCTTAGTACTTCTATTTTCTGTAATAGTGTTGACTTTCAAGGCAGGCAGGGTCGGTGGGGCGGGGGAGTTGACATATGACGGGATAGGGAATATAAAATAAATAAATAAATAAAACCACTTACCTTGCACTCACCACATCGCCAACTCATTTTTTCTTACTTACTCACGTGAAAAACTCTGCCACACAGCGGTTGGCGGAGTTTCTGCCGAACTCTGGCAAAACTGCGCAGACTTTGCCAGCCGAATGGAGCTTATCGTCCACACCTAGTTGGGAGAGGCCTTCATTTATGAGGAATAAAAAAGAGCTAAAAAAGACATGAGTCGATGTTTTGATCGATTCGTGCTGTCTGCAGTGTTTTTCCCAATCGGGCTTGCTGCTACTTCAGCATTGTAACAAGCCACCAAGGTACAGCTCATTGTGGTAAGTACCTACTGCAATAAAACAGAGAGAGTTCAAACTTTCTATTTGTCAAAAGAATTTTATTGTAAAAAAGAATTAATTTGGTCTCATCTACCTTCTCCTTTCCTTATAGAGAATGTCAAAATGTTTTTCTTAAATTAATTAGTGTAACCGGTGCCTTTATAAAGTGTTCAGATTTCTTCTGATCGGGTACAGTTCGCACTAAATAAAAATACAAAAAAGAAATAATAAATAGCACCTCAATCACTGTGTGAGCAGCGGACCGACACTAATTAGGCTATTCAATCTGTACTTGGTACATGTGCCACATAAAGAGACAGAGGTGTTGTAGAAAGTGACACTTCTGCAGCGCTGCCCAATTGGTAGACATTAAAGAAGAGTCATAATGATGCCAACAAATGGTAAGTAATGGGCGGGCTAAAAGCCTCTTTTAAGATTTTTTGTTTTAAGATAAAATAGGTCGCTAAGCGACAGCGCATGCGCACTGCCTGCAGGCTCGACCTAAAAATGATAGTTTCCTTTTCCCATAAAATCCGATGGAAGGAAACCACAAATTGGGAATTTTAAATATTTGTCCTAGAGATGCTTCTCTCCTTTCCCTCTGATGATCAGAGTGGGATAAAGTAGAACAGAGTGTGTTTTGGTGACTTTGTGTAAAGTAATGCTTCTCTAGCAAGTATCACTAGGGCTGTCTCCAATCTGGAGAACCCATAACATAAGCACCTTGTAGTGTGAAATCTTGCTTTTGGCTGTCATTCAGCCTTCCTTTAGCAGTAATTAGACACACAAAAGGAAAGGACCCACCTAGAAACTCTCTCACCTGAGCAATAGAAACTACAGTCCAACCCCTCTCGCTTATCTACCAAACCTGTAGTGCTCAGGAAACACAAGTAATTAGCAACCTCTTCCTAGCCAGGCCCTCATTGAATTTCTAAGGGGAGCCCTCTCTCTCTGCATTGTGACTCACTTCACTGCCTGGTGTCAGCCCTCAAGCCATAGGAATGCAGGCAATACACTTCCCCTGTCTGGGGAGACCATTTCCACTCCATCCCCTTCCACTCTATGGTGTTTTAACAGATGCCGCAGTCCACTGTTCTTTAAAATTAAAATTCCCAATTCTTACTATTATGATAGAAACTTGCCTTTTTACCACCTCAAAGATGTTTGAAAATGCAAGAAAATACATTTTCCTGGCAACACAAACGCTTTTACTGTAAAACATTTTCTCAGTAAAGCGCTCTTTTTTTCACATGCCTTTTGGTACAATCTCTCCTACGAGCACCCCCTAACAGTTCTGAACAAATCTCTTTAATGGCATTTAGAATTGCATGCATAAACGATCTTTAAATTAAATAATTGCACATTTGCAGCAACATATTAAAATGTATTTAGCATACTACAAAAAAACTAGACTGGGCGCCAGGCGGTGCTTACCCACTGAAAGCCAATACTCCCCACTCCGCTAGCTCCACCGTAGGCTGACACTCTGCTTTCATTAACTGCTGCTCCCACCCACCAGTAGCCTAACTCAGGACTGAGATCATCCACAGCTGCACTCACTCCCCGACAGACTCATTCTCTTCTAGGCTCGCACTATGTGCTCACTGGATTTGAATCGATGTCATCTTCACTCATTGTACGCGCTCACTAACATGCTTACCGAATGCTGGGCTAATCACTGCTGTCTTCATGCACTGACAGTCTCACTCGCTTCTACGGTCACACTATGGGGCAGATTTACAAGCCCCCTGCGCCACCAGTACGTCACTTTTTGTGATATTACTGGTGGCGTATTTTACTGCTCCATATTTACAAGGACAGGAAAAGCCACCCTGCGTGGCTTTTCCTGTCCTTGTAAATATGGCCCCTTTACACGCAGCACTTTGCATGAAAGGGGCGTTCCCTGGGTGTTGCTGTGGGTGTTCCCACGCAACACCCATGGAACAAGACACATTTCCAGATTTACGAAGAATCGTAAATCTGGAAATGCGTCTGAATGCTACGCCTCCCGAGGGGAGGCGTAGGGAGGCGCAACGTGGAGAAATGTTTTCATTTCTCCTCGTTTTTTCCTCTTTCAATGCGTGCTGCATTCTACAGCCCGCATTGAAAGAGGAAAATGCCTGTAGTGATTGTTTTCGTGCAGGAAGGTGCCCCTTCCTGCACAAAAACAATCTCCCCATGACGCAGGCATCCTTGCACCATGATGCAAGGGTGCCTGCGCCGGCGCATGGCAGCTGTTTGTGCGCCAGCGCAGGGGAGAGCACAGGAATGCGACATATTATTGTAAATATGTTGCATTCCTGTGCTTTGGAAGTGCCGCAGTGTGGCGCAGCCAAAGGGCTTGCGTTGCCGCGGTGCGGCACTTCCTCGTAAATCTGCCCCTTTGTGTTTACTCACTACTATGCATCATCAATTTCACTATTGTACTCATTCGCCAACAGGCCCACTCAACGCTGGGCTTAATCACTGCTGTGTACACTTACCACAATCCTCACTCACCCTCGTGCACACTCCCTGCCACACCATTAAGCTCAGGTACAGCTTAATCTGCACCAGACTCATTGAGTGTGTTACTCACTCAGTAGCAGACTCCTCCACCAGCTCTCAAATCTCCAGGCTCTCTTACCCTGACACTCAGCCACCACTGCCCTCGCTCACTGATAGGCTCATTCTATTACGGGCTAATTTAAAGCTGTGCTTACTCACCAGAAGGCTCAGTCACTCTCCACACTCACCCGCTCACCGCCGCACTCACACATCGAGAGGCTAGCTTACATCCATGCAAATGCAGCACCAGGCTCACTTATTTAGCACTGCGCTCACCTACCGGGTGGTTTGCTCATATCCAGATTCACACACACACTCGTCCCCCATATTCACTCATCACCAGTGTCACTGATTCACTACGGTGTTCACTGACCAGCAGGCTCAACACTCCACCCCTGTTTCCTGGGGAGTAATCTCCTGGAGATGAAGGCTACAGGTTGGTCCAGGCCCTTTTCATTTAGCTGTGATAACTCTGCCTTGGTGCCATGTTCTGAGGCATCTGTTTGAACGATAAACTCCTTGGAGAAGTCAGGGGCCCGGAGCACAGGGGCTGTGCACATGGCTTCTTTCAGGGACTCACATGCAGTTTGGCATGCCTCTGTCCAAATCACATTTCTGGGCTGATTTTTAGAAATCAGCTCTGTCAAGGGGGCAACAATGGTTCCATAACCCTTGACAAACCTCCTGTAGTACCCAGTGAGGCCCAAGAAAGCTCTGACCTCAGTCTTGGTTTTGGGGGGCTCTCAGGCCATGATAGTGTTATGTTTCTTATAGAGGCCCTAATATAGACGAGTTTATATATGCCGTATATGGTCATATTCGCATATGCCCTATTATGGTCATAATCGTATATGCCCTATTTTGGTCATAATCGTCTATGCCCTATTATAGTCATAATCTCCTATGCCCTAATATAGGCATGATCTTTCACCTACATTAGTTCCCTACAGTACACAACGAGCTCTGAGGATTGAACGTTATCTAGTCTGTGGGTAGAACACTGCAGGGTTTTCCCCAAACACAGGCCTACAATGTACTCATAAATTATGCATGAGCATTCACCAGCTACATCGCCCGCATAATATGTATGTACAAAGTTCACCCCTGACGTCTTCCTCATGTCTAACAAAGACCAATACAAACCATACTGAGGGACGAGACACTTTAGGGTATAAATACACCACATCTTGTCACGGTAAGATAGAGGGAACCGAGACTTCCATGCTGACACACTGACCAGAGACGCTGAGGCTCCTGCATGCAGTCGCTCCAGCTGACAGCTGTCTAACACAGCCCTTGCGGGGTGTCCAACTCTAGACCAGGACGGGGTCCCACGCTCTCTATATTCAGGTAATGGGGTTCGACTAAATCCTAGAAGGATTCTTGGCTCTTAGGCTTTTAGACCTACACATATGCTAGGTACACTCGGGTACATCTAGTGAGGCATCTTAGGAGTACGCGCACTTTTCATAATGCTTTTATATTAATGTATGTATTCATGATTCTTGCAATATGGTAGAACTGTACTATCCCTTCACTTTTATCATACTGCTGATAATATATCTCTGCTATTGTCTGCTGGTTGCTACAGCACATATATTTTACACTAGAATAACAACTGTTCAATAAATACTTATTGAAACGCCCAGACTGTTTATTCTGTGTAACTCTCTGAGACAAACCGAATAAGAAAGCACGAGTGACTGAGCGAAAAGTAGTACATTGTTTCCACGATTCTGAGGGATCAGGGTTGTCATGATCTAAGGTTGCCAGGAACTAATCTCTCCCCTATAAGAGGAGATTCTAGTGGCACTGTGAGCTAGCTAATGCAAATCTGGCTAACATACGCGGTGGGGGTGCACAGAGCCAGTCTGCCACCAAGCCCACAGTTTGTTATCCAAACGTGCAGGTCCTGCAGGGGTACTATATGAACTACACGGCGCCGCCAACGTTGGTTGGGTACTTATTTAACAGTAGAATCTGAGTAGCTCAGTTGTGCTATTCTCAGAGAACCTACTCACAAAACCCCAGAGACGTCTGGAGTGGGTGGGCACAAACTCCGCCACAGCTGAGTAGGCGAGATATCCTATTTATCGGCTGTTGGTTAATCAAGCTTGAAGGACATTTAGTTCCTAAATTGTGCATAAAACCTTTATCTTAGTTCTCTTGGAAAAGATTTTCTTTTCAAAAACACTGTGAGCGATGAAGAAAGAGTAGATCTGCAGGTCTCAGCCGGAGAACAACCCGAAAATGCAATTGAAATTGCACCTAAATTCAGACATACGCTCACCATGAAACTATAAAAAATGGTTTACCACCAAGGGGTGGCGTAGTAGCTCTCGTGATTGAGGCACACGAATCAAATATAACAGAGGTATTCTATTCGTGGGTTACATTCCCAGCAGCAGATGCCAGAACACAGACATTTCACTACTACATAGAAGGAGATGCACCAGCGGAATACTGTCCATTCGATGACATAGAGATTCCACTCACGTACCAGGAACACTTATTCTGGTTTGAAGGCGCCCTACCCCACTTAAGAGCAAGAGTAAGATTAGGCCCACTCGGATGAGACGGGGCCACATGGCCAATACTAGCGGCTTACACACCGCACCCTGACATTGACACAATGCCACAGCCAGAATTACTCATACAACACAAAGATTTAATTAAAATCTACAGAAACTTGACACAATTCGTCATGAGGACTCTCACAGTTCAACCAACAACAGTTGCAGCAAATGGGACCTAATACCAGGGTACAGCAACTAAAATTACTCCTCAAACATTACACGCAGTAATGGGCAAAATGCCCCCAAAACGCGAACAAATACCATTCTGGATAGCTCAGAAAATAACTCGGCTTGAGGCAGTATTCCCGAATACTACCACCTATGATAAACACAGAATACTAACAATCTGCTTGCCCATGGGGATCACACCACAAATAGAGGACTGCACCTCTTGGGGTTCAGTCTTTGCTGCCATATATACCAGAACCCATGGTATCCCGTCATTAGCAGTAGTACCTGAAGTATTGAGACGGATACAAAATGAGTACGGAGCAGAACCTGCCCTAAACTTAGGGATGAAGTTACTAAATAACTTTGACCAGGTATCAGCCATAATACTAGCTAATATTAAAGGGGAAGCAGCTTCAGTGGCGATCCGACAACGCCTAAGGGAGTTCAGTCCAGTAGATCAACAACACAAACTACCCAAAATAATTGAAACTGCATATGCAGAACTAGGCAGAGACAGTCTAGGTGGAAAAGTAATAAATCCACTACTGGTGGGCAGTGCTGAAAAGGACACTACAAAGCAGACACCTACTTCTTCTAAAAAGAAGTGGGCAAATAAAAAACAACAAGTCTAAAGACAACAGATCTCAATCCAGAGGTAGGTCTCCTCAACAGGAGCCCTCTGAAAGGAGGTATAACCTCAGGAATAGGGATAATATTAAAAAAACCTGACCGTTATCGGGATACTGATACACGTTCCTCTCGTTCCTTTCAGGGTTCATCAAAAAACTCCGAGAGGGAAGGACGGTCAGAGGAGCATACAAAGTCCAGAGACACGCAACGCGTTGCGGACTACGCACCTAAAAAAGAAGATAAACATAAACCTCAATTCAAGAAGGTAGCAGGTCTCAAGATCAGACATGCCCAGAATTCTGAGGACACAGCTTCTGAACGGGGAATGGGCTCTGACGATGCTAGACAGCGCGGCAGAAGTAACAATAGCTCGCCAGAACCTGAAGGAATTTCTGGTGACAGCCGAGTTGAGTGAGTATATCAGGTTGAAACACCTGATACTCAGGTAAGTGTCCCACATAAGTTACATGAGATAACACTCCGGATGGAGGGGGACAAGCCCAGGAAAGTTAAAGGTCTATTGTGGAAAAATTTGTCATCTGGATATGACATCCTATTATCAGAGCAAGACTGGCCGCCAGCATTCGTCATGGAGTGCCCTAAGGGAGAAAAGGTAATTTTTCCAGCATTTTCCGACCTCGTTCCCATACATTTAAAACATGCATATGCGCAGGAGTGGGTGGTTGCCCTAGCTCCAGCATTGTACAAAAATCATGCTTGTTGGGATGAGGATTCAACCCACCACGTGATCCCGTTAAAAGTTTCCCCAAATGCTCAAAGGCAATACCCTATAAAGCAGGAAGCTAAAAAACAAGTCAGGGAGATCCTAGATCAACTTGAATACCAAGGGGTGATAGAAAATTGCACTTCACCTATGAACAATCCTTTGTTTCCTGTATCAAAACCTGACAACACATATCGTTTAGTTTTAGATTACAGACATTTAAACACCTGCACAAAGACATTTGCAGTACAGAATGCACACAGTGCCGAATTAATGAATAACATTGTGCGACAAAAATACAAAACAACACTTGATATCTCAAATGGATTTTTCTGCCAAAATATAGCGCCTGAAAGCAGGTACTTGACCGCATTCTCAGCGCTAGGGTCACAACGACAATTTTGTCGTTTGCCCCAAGGGTATAAGAATAGCCCGGGGTTGTTTTCTGCAAGGGTAACAGAGTTACTCCAAAATTTGGATGAAGAAGCATTGTCCTATGTAGATGATATTTATCTGACGGACGAGGATTTACCGAGGCACTTGACCAGGGTGAGCACCATTATTATGGGATTCGCCTCTGAGGGCTATAAATTTAATTTAAAAAAATCAAAAATTGCCCATCTCAATGTACTGTTTCTGGGATATGAGCTGTCAAGTGAAGGAAAAAGCCTAGCAGCTAACTTTTTAGAAAAGTGTGCGCTGCTCCAACCTCCAAAATCATTAAAGAATTTACAATCAATTCTGGGATTCCTAAATTTTGGTCGAACATACATTTTAGATTACGCAGAAAGAGTAAAACCTTTCTACGACTTAATAAAATCTGATTTTTCAGTCAGACAATGGACACAGGAACACACAAATATCCTGCGTTCCCTACAGGAAGACATGATAGCTTCTAAACATTTACAGACACGAGTAAACGTACGCAACTTAGTGATCCGAGTAATAGCGGGTCAATGCGGGTACACTTATTTAACTTTCAATGAAGGCGAAACGGTACCAATCGCATACAAATCACACCTGTACACAAACGCAGAGATGCGTTTTACTTCAACAGAAAAAATCCTGACAGCAGTGCAGACCGCTGTAGCAAGAGAAAGAGCTCTGGCTCAGGGAAAACGCATAATAGTCGTGACCCCAGTACCAGCCTTAGAGGCTGTTACAAAGGCTAGCATTCCTAATGCGAAAGCCTTACATCCCAGATGGATACAATGGGCTAATTCTCTTACTGCAACGGATGTTGAATACAGATTTGATCCAAGTTTAAAAACACAAGCATTTCTGCAATACGAACAAGAATATCCTCTACCAAATGAGATTTTGCCTCTAGATCAGTATGAATACATTATTTACACTGACGGATCTGCTCAACCGGCCATAGGGAGTAAGCAAGCTTACAGCGCAGCGTGTGCAATGGTTAAAGGTCGCATGCGCGATGAAAAGTTCCATCCAAGTTGCACTAAAACGCAATCTCTAGGAGACTGCACGGCTCAGTTAGCGGAATTAAAAGCACTAATACTGGCACTGGTAAATACGGAACACGAATTCCCCACACTAATTGTGTGTGATTCCTTTTACTGTCTACAGTCGTACAATGAATATTTACATCATTGGGAACAAAACGGGTTAAAAGATGCAAAAGGTGGCACAATTAAGCATAAAATGCTATGGGAACAGGTAGTGGAGTTGAGAAACGAACTACCAAGGGCTCACGTGATACATACACTGAGTCATCAGCGTGATGGCGTTCACGTTGAAGGGAATTCATTGGCTGATGAAGCCGCAAAGGGGGCTGTACGCACAGCGTCCGTAGCTGCAATCACTCGTTCAAAACGAGAATAGACGGCGAGATTTTGGTAGCTGTCAATGCTTCACGCAAAGGCAGCACAGCAGTACCTAAGAAATTTCCACTCAAGTACTCCTACAAGTTAGATGCACAAAACATTCCATATGCTCAGATTCCTGGAGTGGGGGATAGAGTAATGCCAAATATGGATCGTAGGCAAGGATTAATTCTAGCAGCACACGAGGGTTTGGGCTCTGCGCATACAGGTGTTACAGCGACTATTACTTTATTGAAACAGCGCTACTGGTGGCCGGGTTTAACAAAGCAGACCAAAGACTATGTCTTAAAGTGTGACATCTGCCAGCAGATGAAGGGCTCCCCCATAGCGCGCCCAGCGCAGACACCATTACTAAAATCAGACAAACCACTCGCATGCGTTTATTAGGACCACTGCGGACCCCTACAATCGGATGGGGCCAAGAAATATATCATGGTTGCAGTGGGTTCCTGCTCTAGATTCCTATGGGTTTGGCCTCAGCGCTGTGCTGACGCTCCAACTGTTATAAAAGATTTGCAAGTCTTTATCGGCACAGACGCAGTTGGCACGTTACATTCTGACCGTGGCCCGGCGTTTACCTCTCGGGCTTACAAAGAGGCCATGGAAGGAATGGGCGTAGCATTGCGGTACTCCTCTCCGTAGCATCCTGAGGGAAATTCTGTTGTGGAGAGGAAAAATCAGGACTTAAAGCAATCTTTAACAGCTAGGGTATTAGGCAAAGGCGGTAGATGGGTCGATCACCTTTATGGGGTCCAAAGAGCAATAAACAATCAGCCAAGAAGCTCTCTAGGGGGTGTCACTCCTTACGAGGTCCTATTTGGGACAAGAATGTGGGTACCTGATCTTGATTGTGAAGGCGCAGTGGCGGATGGAAAACAATTTGATATCCATGATCGTTTGGCTGTTTTACAGGATCTAAATGTATCCAGGACACAACAAAGCAACGTCCACTTAAAACAGACCGCCACTGAGGAAGTCAAGGCAGTAACGGCAAGACCTGTCTGGATCCCAAAAGTTGGGGATCTGGTCAGAGAGAAGACTGCAGACAAGAAAGAATTCGGACCATCCTACAGAACAGCTGTACCGGTCCTAGCAATCCAAGGCACAAGAACTGTACTTCTGCCGCCTCTTGCCGGGAAAAAGGAGAAAAGATTTGTCTCAATCTACTTAATCAAACCACACTATGTGGCCGGTACTAAACAGTAGGCCTCGTGGACTCCACAGTAGCAGATGCCCTCCTCTCGCTACAATCCAAGAAGTTCAAACAGAAAGACTCATCATGTTTGAAGAGCCACCTGTACGGAATGAAGGACTAAGCAACAATGCTATGGAACTCGTTCCACTTCAACAAGAAGTTCGACTTCAAGAAGAAAATCAACTAAACAACCAAGTTGCAATCAGACCGACTACAGACGTCTACGTCAACATGCCTCGTCAAGAGCAAAATCCAATTTCAACAAATCCCGATGCAATTCCAACAATTGATTGAACTGCTTCTGGCTATTTCATGAACTTTGATACGTTTTCACTGGATCCAAGCAAGCCGGAAACGATGCCAGCCAAAAAATCACACAAACAGAAACTCATTGACTTTTTGAACTTTTTTAGAAAGACTTACCTGGTATCACCTTGGATAGAACTATGGTATATCACTGGGATTCTATTTTTCCTTTTCTGGCTAGGTTTAATTATAACTTTTAGTATGCTTATTAATGGACGATATCTCCAGCAGAGCTCTACAGCCCAAAGAGTCAATTTGATTTTAAAACCACACCAGTCTTCACATCGTGAACCAAGAGACTTGTCTTCAGTGAACATCACAGCAGTTCCTATACCGGACGGTATAGTATGGGACAAGTTGGATTTTGATATATTTGGTCCGACTGAACTTTTAAAGCTTAAACATGTATTTAAAATTTCTTTAAGTGATATCATTACCTCCAGTACATTTTCTGATGATTGGGACACTGAAACTGTGAATAATATGATGTCTGATTTAGAAAAAACTGCAGCATTTCCGAACAATGAAATGTTAGAAGGTACTTCAGACTATGATACATTGTACTGTTACCAACATTGTGGTCATCATTTCTTGCACAAATCCATAACACCGAGAAATGTATTTGAATACCACCAGTGGGAACACAGCCCAACACCTCCAAAAGGTAGTTCGCAAACTTTTGCACAGAAATTCACATACTTTTCAGGGTTTAATACATCTGACCCGAAGTCATTTTATTACAAAGTGGCAACAACATCAGCACAGAAAATGATGTTGACTAACACCAAACAGATTTACTCTGCTTCCTTTATGGCCCAGTTGTCTACACAGGGTTTCGACCTATGGAAGGACACTATAGATTTAAAATCAATCTGGGGTTCGAGGGACTGGCAGGTCCAGGGAAGAGAAGCACTTTTTAGAGCATGCCTCATTCCACAGCAGATGATATTTCTAAATGACACTGTGCAACAGACATCCTGTCTTGGACTAGCCAAGAACAAGGAAATGAACACACCTGGGTTTCCAGCACCATCACAGATGGGTGGGGGGCAGAATTCAACTACACAAGGGGTAGGATTAGATGACTTTCTCCAGTACAACAGGTCAGATCCCAATTGGACAGAATGGCTGATTTGGCCCATTGACACATCCACATGTCAACAGAGATTCCTAGGTATAACCGAGGGGTTTAGTATCAGTAGGCCAGATACACGCTATGTACAAAGACAACACCCAGGGGTAGTGACATCCTATAGTGTTGGGAAGTTGTGCCTTGACTGGCTAGAGACCTCAACACTCACAGAAGTAAAACATCACTTGACCTTACTCACACCTGATGTAGACCTTAGGGATTACTTGTCAGGCCCAAGGAAATCACGTCAGAAACGTTTCATATATGCTGGCATTTATGCCTATTATAATGAAAACTGGAAAATATCCCAACAAAAGGCCGCAGAAAGAATACGGGAAATGGACCGTATTAACTTAGAGAAGGCATTAGATTTACTCCTTAGGCACCATTGTGTCTTTGGCGATCGACATATTAGAACAAGATCTGGCCTTGTTACAACACGGGCAGTCCCAATTACGTTCTATTATGATGTTAAGCTGGACGCTGCAATCTCTGCGTGCAGGCTATGTGCCCTGGCGTTTTATAAACACCACGTCTCTGTTTTCAGAATACAATCTAACTGATAAACACACAGAAATGGCACAAAGGGGAGCCAAATATACAATGCTGCGTATTGAGAAACTGGAAAAGTTACCATTCACTGTAACCGAATTACCATCAACTGAATGGCTAATTCATGGCCAAATCACTCTGCCGGTCACTACGTTTCAGTTTCAATATTGCCTTGAGCAAAGACAGGCAGGCAAATATGTAAAAATGGGTAAGGGTTACATTAAGGAAACTTGGGAGTTACCATATAAATATCGATGCCGTAATGGGGATCGAGAAGTGTATCTGAGTGGTACAAACTGCAAGAACGCTTTAAGCGGTTCTCTCATGTATCAGGATATTTCTCTGCACGGAGCATGCAGTGGTTCGGTAGCGAATCTATCTTGTCACATGTCAGGGACCCCAGCGGCCATGCTGTGGGATGCTTCCGGGCATCGCCTATCTGGTCACTGTTAACGCTAACCCTGGGCGTAGTTCACGTAGTAGCGCTACGCGAAGCGCACTTCGCACTACGCGAACTACGCGTAGCACTACGCGAACTGCGTAGTGCGGTAGGAAATGCTGTTCGCAATGATTGCACAGTGCCGGATGCTTGTCCGCACTGTGCAATCATTGCAAACGGCATCTTGCACAGTGCAAGCAGTCGTTTTCTGCCGCTCGAGTAGATTTGTACTCGAGCTGCAGTTTTCTCAACGCGGACTGGTAGTTTCTCATCGCGAGCGGTCGCGAGCATACGCGACCACTCGCAATGAGAAACCTGACCTCCCCACGTTGAGAATCTCGCCGAGAGGTTTATTTTCCACGCTCGCGATCGGCAACTTGATGTTGCTGATCGCGAACGAGGAAAAAGTCTCGCCGGGATGTCATTTTGCTCGCTCGCGGTCGCCAACTTGACGTTGAGGACCGCGAGCAAGCAAAAAATGCCTGCTACACTATGCGTTTTTGCACTGTGCTACGTGCAATTCGCGTAGCGCGTAGTTGCGCAAACTACGCAAACTACGCGAGCGTAGCATAGTTTTCCACCCAGGCCTAGTTAACTCCAGGGTTACTTGCAGTATTGTTTCCGCCACTGAACACAGTCAGGGAGGCGCCGTTATGGCCTTCATTGAATGTTTCCTTTATACAATTTGATACTTTGAGCAGACTGAAAGCCATGCTTTTACAGCAACCCGTGCCCTTAACCTCCGCTCGAGAAACCTTTGAACTTCAAGTTGCAAGGACCTCGACTGAGATCCAGGCGCTTATACGTACGAACTGCCCCTTTCATTTTGCAGAAATGGTGGGTTGTATCTTTAACATGTCTGATACGAGCGGTATTGTACACCTATTTAAGACCACAGGGTCAGGACTATTAAGCACCTTTCGGACAGTCCTCGGAGTAATCCCAAATTTTATACACTCCGTATTGGGAGGCGTCTTTGGAGGTCTCCCGCTTATCCTGTTCCTAATTGCAGGAGTCCTGATTATAATCTTACTGCTACGCAATGGACGGCCCAATTTCCGAGGAAATGGGGAACGTACTCGTGGGGCGGAAGTACCGTGAACGCATGGTACAGCTTCTGGGAATACCTTGCCTAAGAGAAGTGAACGCCTCTTGGTTTCTATCGTTTAGACCAGTCTGGGTGGACTGCATCTTACCTGTTCTTTGATGCCTGTTTTGCGGAGAAGAATGCACGTTGGATCTCTGTCTAACGTTTCCATCAGAAACGCCTCCGGACATGGATGCTATGCTGGACCCCCTAAATGCCCATGCTCTGCGTTGTCCCCAGCGTCTTCCAATTCTGATGAATGCATTCCTTGAGAATCCACAGGTGCCGTTTGCTCCTGCTGGGTTAGGTGGTTCCTCCACAGGCACAAAGGTAACAACTGCCGCACAAGCTGCCGCAGCACCGACTGTTGGCAGTGCTGAATTCCATCTATGTGCGATTGACGTTCTCTGTGAGGCGTTGGATTTGTCATCTGCAGTAGCTAACACCGATAATGCTGTATCTCCCAGGCAGGACACTTAATCGGGAATTGGCTCATCGCGTCCTGGGAAAGAATTCGGCTTCTCCATTTCGTTTCATAAATAAACGAACTAAATCTGGAACACTTCCTAAATTGACACTTTCACTTGAGAAAGAATGGCCTTCTTCTGCTTGTAGTAATGCAACTTTTATGAGTGAGACAGGATTGACTTTTTCAAGTGGCAACAAAAGAATAGCTGACTTTTAACATTTTTTATCATTTTTAAATGTCTTTTTAAGACCATGTTTTTAGCTGTTTTTAAGAGAATTTTTTAAAATTGTCCGGATTTTAAGTATGGTCATTGTCATCCAATTCGAAAGTGGAGTGGGTGTTATGTTTCATATAGAGGCCCTAATATAGACGAGTTCATATATGCCGTATATGGTCATATTCGCATATGCCCTATTATGGTCATAATCGTATATGCCCTATTTTGGTCATAATCGTCTATGCCCTATTATACTCATGATCTCATATGCCCTAATAGAGGCATGATCTTTCACCTACATTAGTTCCCTACAGTACACAACGAGCTCTGAGGATTGAACGTTATCTAGTCTGTGGTTAGAACACTGCAGGGTTTTCCCCAAACACAGGCCTACAATGTACTCATAAATTATGCATGAGCATTCACCAGCTACATCCCCCGCATAATATGTATGTACAAAGTTCACCCCTGACCTCTTCCTCATGTCTAACAAAGACCAATACAAACCATACTGAGGGACGAGACACTTTAGGGTATAAATACACCACATCTTGCCACGGTAAGATAGAGGGAACCGAGACTTCCATGCTGACACACTGACCAGAGACGCTGAGGCTCCTGCATGCAGTCGCTCCAGCTGACAGCGATCTAACACAGCCCTTGCGGGGTGTCCAACTCGAGACCAGGACGGGGTCCCACACTCTCTCTATTCAGGTAATGGGGTTCGACTAAATCCTAGAAGGATTCTTGGCTCTTAGGCTTTTAGACCTACACATATGCTAGGTACACTCAGGTACATCTAGTGAGGCATTATAGGAGTACGCGCACTTTTCATAATGCTTTTATATTCATGTATGTATTCATGATTCTTGCAATGTGGTAGAACTGTACTATCCCTTCACTTTTATCGTACTGCTGATAATATATCTCTGCTATTGTCTGCTGGTTGCTACAGCACATATATTTTACACTAGAATAACAACTGTTCAATAAATACTTATTGAAACGCCCAGACTGTTTATTCTGTGTAACTCTCTGAGACAAACCGAATAAGTAAGCACGAGTGACTGAGCGAAAAGTAGTACATTGTTTCCACGATTCTGAGGGATCAGGGTTGTCATGATCTAAGGTTGCCAGGAACTAATCTCTCCCCTATAAGAGGAGATTCTAGTGGCACTGTGAGCTAGCTAATGCAAATCCGGCTAACATACGCGGTGGGGGTGCACAGAGCCAGTCTGCCACCAAGCCCACAGTTTATGTTATCCAAACGCGCAGGTCCTGCAGGGGTACTATAGGAACTACACGACAATAGTCTCTATCATGGCCTGGAGGGGCTGCGCCTTACCCCTGCCCACCAGGTGTCCCAAGTACACCACAGACCCCTGCCCGATCTGGTACTTACTAGCCTTGATAGTCAGGCCTGCCTGTTGCAGGGCCTGAAGCACTCCTGGAGGTGAAAAAGGTGGTCCTTCCAACTGTTACTGAAGACAGCTATGTCATCCGGATAGGCAGCTGAGAATGCCTCCATACCAGCAAGTACCCAGTTCACCAACCTGTGGAAGGTGGAGAGGCATTTTTGAGTCCAACGGGCATCATACTAAATTGGTAGTGGCCCTCTGGAGTGGACAAGGCTGACCTCAACCATGGCACTTTCTGTTTGGGCGATCTGCCAGTACCCTGATGTAAGATCAAAGGTACTTAAGTACTGGGCAGCCTCTAATCTGTCAATAAGCTAATTAGCCTGGGGGATGGTATGAGTATCTGTCTTTTTTTTGATAATCGACTTTATTGATTTTTTGAGGGAACAAGACAAACATTACAGCACAATTGATTACTGGTAATTGGTACATTAGTGAGTACTTGCATTGGTTGTGCGCAAACATGCATATCAGTCCGTTTTCACAATACATAATCAATACAATCAAGGTGTTTAAAAAGGCATAAGATCCATTCATCCTAACTGATTTAACCATTTGCCCCAGATCCTTGAGTGTTTGGCTGGGCATCCCCTAGCCTCAAATAAGGGTTTCTCTTGGGCAGCACACCAGTCCACGCCCCTACGCCATTTAGCTAAACTTGGGGGGTCAGATTGTTTCCATACCGCTGCAAAGTCACATTTAGCCACCAGTGTAGCCGTCCCCAGGAAGAATTTGTCTGCTCTAGACCCATCTAAGCCCTCCATGTCTCCTAGGATGAGGTTCAGGGGGTTATGGGGCACCTCCCAACCCAGAATATTTGTGAGTTCAGATTCCAGTGTTTCCCAGTAAAGGGTGAGGTGAGGACAGGACCAAACCATATGATAAAAGTCTTCCGGCTCCTGCCCATAGCGCATACAGACCGGTGAGGGTCGCAAGCCTGCCTTATAGAGGCGATCTGGGGTTAGGTAGGAGGTATGGAAATAATATAGTTGAATTAAGCGGAGCCTGGCTGAGGTAGTAATGGTCTTATGGGCCATTAGGGCATTGCACGAGTCCTCCTCCTCCAGGGGGCCCAGCCACCCCTCCCATCGGTGTCTGAGCGAATCTAGCGTTGTTGGACTGTTATTAGTTAGGGAGCGATATATCCGTGATACCCCCCCTTTCCCCAAGTTCCCCATCATAACATGTGCTTCCAACGGACTAAATTCGGGAAGTGTGGTGCCGGTTGATAGATGGGTGTTGAGGGCGTGACGTAGCTGTAAGTATCTGTGAAATTTTGATGTGTGGAGGGTGTAGCGTCCCTGTAAGACCTGGAATGTTCTTATGTGGTCACCCACTCATACATCTCCTAGCTGCGAAATACCGATGAGGTCCCATCCTTTGAAACCCTCTAACACTGCCATTTCACCCAGCCACGCACCCTGCCAGAGAGGTGTTTGTTGAGTCAATTTGTTATTCCACCAAGTATGTCGTAAGGCCGAGCGCCAGGCCAGCAGAACCACTCGGGTCACCGATTGCAAAGCTCTAGGCACTGGACTGCCATATAGTGTTGCCTGGATTTGAGGGGATCCAATGTCTCTTAATTCGGTTTTGTAGGCCGGGTCAGACCAGCCACCATTAAACCAATCGTGGAGGACGAGCAGTCGGGTGGCTAAGTAATACAGATAAAGATCAGTCATGCCCATGCCTCCAATATGCGATTTTTAGAACCAGCCAACGCGTTTCGCCCAAACATGGGCTTTTTCAGGGCAATAAGTTAAGAATTGAGCTATATCCTCAGTAGCTGGGTCGAGAATGATGATTTAAAAGCAGTTCTAGGGCGTGAAGATGAAAACTCTTGTCAGCACGTCGATTAGTTTCTAATCGACGTGCTGACTACAGGACGCGTCCCGGACACGGCTCCATTCTATGAGACGGCGAATACCTAATTATAGTACATCGTACTGCCTATACATATAGGACATCTCTCTACCACGAGTTTTCATCTTCTTTTTAACTTCTGTGTACGAGCGCCTTTGAGCCTGAACCTCCTTGGTGTAGTCTGCAAAGACCAATATAGTGCGGTTTTGATAGGTCAGGGTGCCTTGGGTTCGGGCCTCCCTCAGGATTGCATCCCTATCTTTAAAGTTGAGGATCCTGGCGATGATGGGACGGTGCGGAGCACCGGGTGGAGGTCTAGGCGCCAAGGACCGGTGGGCCCGTTCTACTGCAAACCAAACTGACAATGTATCCTTGGGCATCCAAGACTCCAGCCATTTCTCAATGAAGGCTGCCATTTGGCCTTGTTCCGCCCCTTCGGGGAATCCCACCAAGCGAAGGTTGTTGCGCCGCGATCGGTTTTCAGCGTCTTCCGCCCTTCTGTGTAACTCTTTGGTGTGGGTTCGTAGGTGGGTTACCTGTATGAGCATCTGTCTTTGTCACAGAGTTTAGTCGTCTATAGTCCACACACAACCTCAGTTCAGGTGTGGTGCCCAGTGGGGCAGCTTTTGATACCAGAACCACAGGACTGAACCAGGGACTTCTGAAGGGTTCTATTACCCCCAAATCCAGCATTTTTAAGTCTTTACTCTTAATGCTGGCCCTTGCCTCATCTGACAACCTTTAAGATTTATTCTTAACAGGGAGGTTGTTCCCTGGGTCCACATCATGGGTACACAGGTGGGTAGTCCCAGGAATAAAGGAGAAAAGAGAGGAGTGCTGTCCCATCACTTGGTGGAAGTCTCTCTGCTGTTCAACAGTTAGGCTAGAGGAAAGAATTACTCCTTCCACAGACCCATCTTTCTCCTTGGAGTCTAGTGAGTCAGGGAGACGTTCATTCTCCTCCTCCTATTCTCCATCTGTCACCAACAGCATGGTGATCTCAGACTTCTCAAAGTGGGGTTTGAGGCGATTGATATAACACACCCTGTGGGGTTGCCTGGGGGGTCTTAAGCTCCACCAGGTAGGTGGCCTTGCTCTTCTACTCAATCACCTCATATGGCCCAGTCCAACTGTCCTGGAGAGCCATGTGTTCCACAGGTTTCATCACCAACACTTTCTACCCAGGCTGTAATTCCACAGTGGTAGACCTATGGTCATACCACTCTTTCATCACAGCCTGACCGGCTTCTAAGTTGTCAGAATCTTGCTTCCACAACTTAGCCATTTGGCTTTTCAAGGCCAGCATGTAGCTCACTACATCCTGGGGAATCTACCTGGGAGCTGCTCCCTCTCCTCCTTCACCAAATTCAGAGGTCATCTAACAGGGTGCCCATACAGAAGCTCAAAGGGGTGAAGCCCACTCCCTCCTGTGGTACCTCTCTGTAGGCAATTAACAGGCATGACAAGAGGACGTCTCACTTATTCCTCAAGGCCTCAGGTAGGCCTCTAACCATGCCCTTCGGGGTCTTGTTGAATCTCTCAACAAACCCATTTGTTTGTGGGTGGTAAGGAGTGGAGAACTTATAGGTTACCCCCACACTCCTTCCACATGGACTGCATCTATGCAGACATGAAGTTTGTGCCCCTTTCAGGCACAACTTCCTTGGGGAAACCCACTTGGGTAAAAATCCCCATCAGGGCTTTTGCCACTGCAGGTGCAGTCATGGTCTTCAGAGGGATTGCCTCTGGGTACCTAGTGGCATGATCCTCCAGAACCATGATATACCTGTTGCCGATGCAGTCTGGCCATCCATAGACCCAACAATGTTGATGCCCACCCACTCAAAGGGTGTGCCAACGGCAGGCAAAGGGTTAAGGGGGGCTTTCAGCCTCTGCCCTGTCTTCCCACTGGCTTGGCAGGTTACACAGGTTTTAAAGAATGCATCTGAGGAATTCTTGATCCTAGGCCAATAAAAGTGTGGAACAAGCCTTGCAAAGGTCTTGTCTTAGCCCAGGTTTCCTGTCAGGGGAATCTCGCGAGCCAGCTCCAGTAGGAAGGCCCTGTAGCATCGGGGGACCCATGCAGAGGAGCCTTAGGATCACTGTAAAGGAGGTTGTCCTCCCAGTAGATGTGATAACTCCCAGAGATATTATCTGCTGCTTGGGCTCCAGCCTGTTGCCTCATGCCCTCAAGGCTTAGACTCTCCTTCTGTGCCCTACAGAACTCCTCCTTGGTGGGTCTTCCTTATACATGCCATCTAAGTGTAGGCACATCAGCAAGGGAAGCAGTGCCTTCCTCTATGGGCTATGAGGTACCCATCACAGGTGCCCCATCCACCTCACTGTGAAGACCCTCCGGGGCTCCTTTCCCCTGCCCTCTACCTTTCCCCTTTTTAGCAGCTGGCTGGGCCATTGTTCCAGGCTCCAGCCCTGTTTGACCCCCATCCTGGGCAGCCATGGACTCTGTTGTTGCACAGATCCAATCAGGTAACCCCAACATCTCCACATGAGCCTTGAGCTCCACTTCCTTCCAGATAGTGTGCTCAAGGTCATTACCAATCAAACAGTCCACAGGCAGGACTCACAGCAACCTCCAGAAGTCTTGAACCCCCTTCTCACTCAAATAGAACAAGGGCCGCAGGATAGTGACCCTTTCTGTTGTCAGCCACCACAACCTGGTAGAATGCATTGGGAATTACCTGCTCTGGGATATCAGCTGACTCCTTACCATAGTCATACTGGCTCCTGGATCCCTCAGAGCCTCCACACCATGCCCATAGATGGTGACCCATTGCCTACACTTTGTGGTATTTGAGGGCACATGGATCTTGGGAACCATCTCACTGTCACCCAGGGACACGAGGGTAACCCCACTAACTTCCCCCCATTAACTGGGACACACTACTCCCCCAGAACTACACTTGCCATCCCTGAATTATTTCCTCCAGTGGGAGGTGGTGTTCTTTTTGTATGCTTGGGATCCCCCTGTAGTGTCCATACTCGTAGCACTCATAGCACTTGATGTGCTCGGGCTACTGATGTTTGTCAGGGTATTCTTTCTTCTGGTGGCTAGATTGGGAATGAGAACCAGACCCTTTCCCCTGTCAGTTGTTTTGAGGGTCTTTAGAGAACTCTGTCTTTTTATCTCCCCCCTCCTCCTTCTGGCGGGAACCCTGACCACCCTTTTGAGAGTCTCCTCCAGATGCCTTCTTGGACATTCTGGTGCTGACCCAGATGTCCGCCTCCTCAGCATGTTTCCTGGGGTCAATTAACCTGCTATCAATTAGGTGCTGATGCAGGTCTGGAAAACAAGTATCAAGCCTGTGCTCCTTTAAAATTAAGTTGTACATTCCTGAATATTCATCAACCTTGCTGCCCCTCACCCAGCCCGTCAGTGCCTTGCGGGCATAATCCAAGAAATACACCCATGGTTGTGTTGAGATCTTGTGGCTGCCACTGAATCTGAGCCTGTACCTCTCAGGGGTCAGTCCAAACGTACTGAATATGATGGCCTTCATATCAGTGTAGCCTGTCTGGCCCTCTACCTGTAGTTTAAGGTGTGCCTCTCCCCACCGTGGGCATGTACCTCCATAAACTACCACCCAAGAACTCCTCAAGGACCTTGTGCACTCTTAGAGCACTTCTTAGGCGGCAAACCATTTGTCTATGTCATCCCCCATCGCATAACTGGGCACCAAATCCTTGGGTGTCCGAACTCTGGACTCACCAGTGGACACTTTAGTTATGCTGCCACCATTGCTGTTGCGCAACCCCACTTGTAGGGCTCTTATGTTCAGCTCTCTTTGACTGAGCTCATGTGAAATCCTTCTCTCCTCCATGACTAGCCTTCTCTCCTCCAGAGCCTACTTTTTCCTAGTCAAAGCAAGTTTCTGTGCCTGCTCCATCTTGGCAAGTTCCAATTTGAGTTTTCTTTCCTCCCTCTTGTCTGCCAGCTCCTCTGGGGACAGGTTCCTGGAAGAGACACTGCTCCCTGGTGTGGGAACCACTACTGCTCCTAGCAAGTTGTTGGCCCCTACTACAGGCAGTTCCAAATCCACATTGGAATCTACAATCAGGTCATCCTACTCTACAGGAATTTCCTGCTCCTCTTTCCCTGGATGGTCAACCTCTGCTACCTGGGTCTCCGCCCAGCCTCTCAAAGCCTTCTGTTGGTCCACTTACCTGGTGATACCCCTTGTAGACACTTCAAAGTCCTTACAGAAATCCTTCAGCTCTTGCACAGTGCAATACTCTAACATTGCTAGCTCAAAATCAATTACTGCAGGTGCTGCTTCGCCAGAGTGAGACATGGTTTTAGCAAAAAAATCAAAAAGTTAATTATGGAGAATTGAAAAAGCCTCAAATTGATCTTAAATATAGAGTTGTAGTGAACACTGAATTACTATATGGTATTGCACAATCACAAAGTCCTATCCCACCGCTGCCACCAATGTTAGAAATTGGGTCTCTAGTTGGCAGAGGTATACACCCTGTCCAAGTACAGACCACAGTCTTAGTCAGGATAAACCAGAGACACACTAAAAGATAATCTCACACACACACACACACACACAAAACAGCCCAAAAATACCCCACACAGGTTTAGAACACTAGAGAATTGTTTTATGAATAAAACAAGGCCAAAATGACAAAAATCCAATAAGTATAACCGGGTTTATGAATTTTTATAGAATATGTAGAAAATAGTGCTTAGAAGTCAATAGTGCTTAAAGGTTACTTGAGGTCGCGCTAGACCGGGGTAAAGCCAAAGTTCAGGCCAACCTCGATGGAGGGAAGGCCGGTTACAGGACTCATGCAGGTCCCGCTGAAAAAGTACGTTGGATAGAGCAAGTGTTGACGTCGAAGACTCGATGCGAGGAGTCAAGGAGGTAGGGTCGTCGTCATTCCCGTGGATGGAGGCAAAGCGTTGCCACCGATCTATGCAGCCGATGAAGGCTTTGGTGTCGAACCCCTTTATGAGGCAGGCGCTGCGTCATTGTCGAGTCGAGCTGTTCATCGTCGTTGAGCCGCGCAGTTCAGTGAGGCAATGTGGTCGATCGGCTCCTGCATTGACATAGAAGGGCAAAGCATCGGTGTTGATCGGCGCAAAGGCATCACTGCGTCAATATTGATGGTTTTGGACACCAAAAATCACCTTTCACAGGCTCAAGACTGGAGGACACCTCTTGGCAGGGCAGGACTCACAGATTGCAGACTCCAGGTGCTGTTGTAGAGTTGCAGGAAGTCTTTGATGGCCCTGAGACTTCAGATCAGGGGGCAAGCCAGCAAACACTTGGAGTCATTCTGGGTTCAAGTAAGATGGGTCCAGTCCTTGTCCTCAGCTGGGCAGAGATCAGCAGGCAGCCGGGCAGCTCAGCAAAGCAGAAAGCAGTTCCTTCAGCTCAGCAGTCGGGTAAAGTGGCTGGTGAGGGGTGACTCCAAAACTGGTCCCAGGATGCTTGTTTCCAGTCCAGGGAGGACCTGGCATGGCACTTCGTGCTAGACTGTTCCCATGTGGAGCAGGGTCAAGTCCGATTTGCATATGGCTAGGTCCAAACTGGGGTGGCATGGCGAGCAAAAAAACAATGGATTTAACCCAGATCTGTGACTGGGGGTGAATGCTTGATCCATTCAGCATTCTGTCCATCATCTGTTCTTTTTGTATTTTTAACCCTAAGTGGTAGGGGTATGCCCAGACGTGTGTCCCATGCTCGCTATGCCACTGGATTCAAGTTAGTCTGGCTGATGAGGGGTGATAAGCCAAAACCGGTTCCAGGATGCTTGTTTCCGGTCCAGGGAGGACCTGGACTGACAGTTCAGGCTGGACTGTTCCCATGGGGAGCAGGGTCAAGACTGATTTACATATGGCTGGGTTCAAACTGGGATGGTGTGGCGAGCAAAATAACGATGGATTTAACCCAGATCTGTGACTAGGGATGAATGCTTGATTTGTTCAGCATTCCGTCCATCATCTGTTCTTTTTGCAATCCCTTGTGGCACAGCAGTCTACTCCTGGCAGAGTTCTTCACAGGTCCAGTAGTGTACTATCTTGGTAGGGTCAGATCCCCAGTACTTATACCCAAATGTACCTTTGAAGTAGGGTGACTTCAAAGCAAGCCCTTGAAGTGCACAGGTCCCCTTCATCCCAGCCCTGTCTGCCAGGCTATCTGTGGGGGGTAATCAGCCCTTTGTGTGGGACACAGAACTCTGCCTATTCAGGTATAAGTGTCAGCTCCCTCTTCCTCTTTCTGCCCAGGAAGAGCTATCAGAATGTAGATGAGTGCAGATGAGGTCTCTGTCACACATCCTTCCTGTGTGTGTGGCTGTCTAGAGGGTATGCACAATGTGTAGCTGTCACCCACCCCAGACGTGTATTGGAAACAGGCTGCAAGGCACACAGAGCAATATGAGCAGAGAAATGTCCACTTTCTAAAAGTGGCATTTCTAAAACAGTCATTGTTGCAAAGTCATCCTGTGCCCTGGGTTCCCCCATGTATTGCTGACTGGTACTGGTGGTAACTAACTCTGACTGTCCCTGGACGCTGCCTAACCAGGCCCAGGGCCAGTGCTATGGTGAAAACACAGTGAAAACACACACACGCACACACACATTAGGGTTCACTATATGGTAGGGTACTCCTATGATTGGCATAACCTACCCTATAAATCCCTAGTGCATAATAGGGCAGGGGCAGTTTGGAAGCCAGCAGCCCTTTCTGCACTTGCATGTATGCACTGCTGAGAGCCTGAGGATCTACATTATTTTTGCATATTCAGGACCCTAAAGTCTATCCTAGGTGTCCCAGGGGGGGAGTTTCATGTAGCTATAAGCAGGATCCTTATAAAAGATGTTTTATAGGCCCTTGTGTTGGAGAAATTGAACTTTTCCCCATTGTAGATCCCCAGCTCATAGGTTTATATTACAATAGTTTATAAACTCATAACTATCTCTAGGGATTACTGAAAAATATAATTCAAGGGCTTAGGTGAATAGTCTTGATAAATCCAACAATATGCTATTGTTGAATTTATCCTAAAATATACAGAAAAGAAGTTATAAGACTTTCTTGTCCGTAAGCCAAAATTCAGCTTTCCTGCCCTCTTCCCTGATTGGTCAGAGTTAACAGGATTAGCCAGGCTGCTTTGATAAAGTGATAAGTGGCACCTGGGGAGAGAGGCTATCTGGTAGGTGAGGGTTCTGCTACACCGGAATGCCAGAGCAGGGGGGAGGACTCATAAAAGCATGATCTTCAAAGGAAGAATGGGACAGGCAGAGAAGGCCAGGTCCATCTACCCACATCCCCTCTGACCCAGCCAGATGGCAGGCTTAAGGAAGGAATTTGCAGATGTCAGGAGAAGGAGAGCTATGGAAATTAGCCATTCTGAAGGTTGGTTTAACTAGTTCTTGCTCATCTGCTGAGACTTCAGCCATATTGAATTTTGGAGGAATAAGGCTTTCTGGTAGATTATTACGCCACAATTTGGAGGGAGTGGTCATGCTCTGTGGTGTTCCCCTGCACCTCATTGGACAGGAGTGCTCTCCTGTTTGACCTCAAAGAACACTAAATAAGTATCTGAGAGGGGCAGAGCCTCTCAGATCTGCTGCTTGAAATTAAGAGGAGAAGAAGGGTCCATGCTGGAAGTTTGATTCGCACCAACCAGGCCCTGCACTCTGAATGACCGTGCCGGCTGCACAATCTGGAACAACAGCCCTGTGGACCTAACTTGCTTCAAGTGGAATAAATAGTGGACTCCCTGCAAGCTACAGGATAATAGAGCTCAACTGGACGATCACCACCAAGAATCCCTAGCCTGAAGTGCGTCCAGTGGATTTGTAAGGGTTTTGTCCAAGTGGATTGTGGAAACTGAAATCCCAAACCTTCAAGGACCATCTTGAAGATTCCAGACCCTTGGATTGTGTTTTAGACACTTTGGGACCCTCAGAGGAACTTTCGGAAGAAGTTCCAGAAGTTTGCAGAACTTTGAAGCAACTTTGGAAAAAAGGTCCACAGGGTGACCGACTCAACCGCGAGAACCAAGCCGACAACATTCAACCGTGAGCCAGCCTGCCCTGCTGGTTCACCCCGCTGAAAAGCTCCGAAGCTCCGACTTCCAGTGTTTGACCTGGAGCTCCCTGGAAAGCAAGCCGGTGAACCCTCACTGAACCCAGATTGGTGAAGAGCATCGAGGGACCCGCAAGAAAAGATGCTCCAGAAAAGTTTCTAAGTCCGAAGGTAAAACTTTGACTGAGGCCTACCTCGAGTGGGAGCCATGCAGGGCTCCATCGCGGTCGGTCTGACACTTTGACTTTGTCCCAATCTACTGTGACCAGATGTCCAAATAGTGCTATAGGTTTCTATGCGCTACATATTTCTAAATCTTTACAAATTCCTGTCTCCGGTTCACTACATTGGATTTTTTTCGTTTTGGTGGTATTTTAAAGATAAACATATTTCCTATTTTTATAAAATGGTGTAGGATTTTTATTGTGTATTGTCTTAATTATTTAATGAATTGGTGTTTTTAAATCCTTTACATACCTGTCTCTTAGGTTAAGCCTGCTGCTCGCAGCCAAGCTATCAAGAGTTGTTCATGGGGATAATTTATTGAGACCTGTACTGAGCCTAGACCATGTTAGTGGCCTTATTTCCAGTGGTAGATATATATTTAAAAGTACTAATAATCCACTTTACCAGTAATGTTAAATCCAGCGTTACCATTAAAGAGGATTTATCATTATCATTACAAGGACATGAAACATGATGCAGCTACTCTCTTCTAATCAGGAATTACAGCTTAAAAGTGTTTTAAGGAATTCCCAATGCTAGCTTACGAGAGGAGTGGGCCTCACAGTAATGAAAAACAAATTTAGCCACTTGTCACTACCAGGACAAGTAAACCTTAAAAGTACATATCCTACCTTTCAGTACACAGCCCCCTGCCCTTAGGTCTACCTAGGGCCTACCTTAGGGGTTTCTTATGTGTAATAAAAGGGGAGTTTAAGGCTTGACAAGTGGTTTTAAATGCCAAGTCGAAGTGGCAGTAAACTGCGCACACAGGCCTTGCAATGGCAGGCCTGAGACAGGTTTAAAAGACTACTTGTGTGGGTGGCACAACTAGTGCTGGGGGCCCACAAGTAGCATTTAGATTACAGGTCCTGGGTATGTGGTATGCCACCTAACAGGGGACTTATCAGTAAACTAAATATGCCATTCATGTATACATCAATGTCACCATGTTTAGGGGAGAAGCACATGTACTTTAGCTCTGGTTAGCAGTAGAAAAGGGTTTAAGAGTCCTAAGGCCAACAAAAAGATACAGCAAAAAGAGGAGGTAAGCTGGCAAAAAAAGTTTAGGAGAAGACCACCCTAAGGATGACCGGTCTAACAGTCAAGTAACAAATCCAATAACTGGAAGTTTCCCAACACAATGGGTTGAAGGACCCCTCAACTCACCTGGGGAAGCAGGCTCCACCAGAGCACCAGAACCAATGCACACTCCCCTTGAACCCTCTCCCCAGTGCTGCAGCCTGCACTGCACTGGGCCTATGTGAGTGCAGCATAGTCGTACCAACTTTCAATGCTGGTCAGAAAGGGGCAACAGACGGAGGTCAGATGGGACTGGGTATACAGAACCAACAGTGACCATGCAGGTACTCTCCTGCACCCCAATGTAGTAGACATCTAATCTCAGGTTTACCTTTTCATCTAAATATGCTGCAAATGAACACTATATTCTAAAGCTGGACAAGGCCCTCAACACAGTGACATTCGGAAGGGCAGCCTTTTGGCCTTGCCATCAGAATCACTGCCACCTCAGGTGTGGTTTAGTGGATTTGTTGGAAAAGTGGAACCACAGTTAGTAATTCTGGCCACCCATCTGGCCAAATTGTGTGCTCCTGAGCATTCAATTTTTTAACTTATTCTTCTGCTCCCTTTTGGAAGGATTGGGAGTATTTTGAATCAATGAAGAAGCTGCTAGTAAGCAAGAGGTTCACAAAAATGGACTGGATATTGCCTGTGGGAGGCTAGAGTACCTATTCTCAAGATATATACACCAGGATGCAAAATGTTGGTAAATGTGTAGGTGCAGTCTGGGGTCTACTGTTTGATTCTTACCGAGTCACACCCTCTCTGTGCCTCTGTAGTTCCATTTCCCTCCAATGCTTAGAAGAAGGTAATTGGTGGGGGTGTGTTTGGGCAAGTTACCACTAAAGCCACATGAACTAGTGAGATTGATGCAAGCACAGAAAATAGAAATTGAAAAATTTTACAAGTTTTGGCTAATGTTAATTGCTGTTAGATATATAGGGGCATATTAATGTAGAAATTGCGTGGCCCTTGCGCCACGCAATGGGGCGGAAGAGCGACGCAAATCCTAAGTTTGATTAATCAAGGTATGCAAGGCCACCTTCCATGGCTGGATAAATCCAGAGTAATACAACACAGCGCAAATTGCTACACTGTGTCACTTTGCCCAGGGAGGAGTTTAATGGGTGGAGCGTGGGTGTTCCCATGCATCCACTCCTTGATTTTTGACGCATTCCGAGATTTACTATCAGTGGTAAACCTAGAAATGTGTCAAAATAATGAGCCTCCCCAACTGACGTAACGTAAATATCTTTATTTCTCCTCGTTACTTCCTCTTTGTATGTGTGGTGCATTTTACAGCACACATAGAAAGAGGAAAATGCCTCAGGGGATTGTTTTTGTGCAGGAAGGTGCCCCAAGGTCTTTAAATGAATGCTGTATGGTAATGTGTAGCATTACAAGTGGATAGCATGTCAATGGATATCATTTGTGTAGAAGCAAAGAACTGTAGAACAATATTGGTGTAGTTTAAAAGGTAAGGTGACAGTTGCACTGTCAAGCCAGATCTAAAAATCCATGCAGGTCAATGAATGCCCTCCTCCTATCTGTGCTGCTGCCAGAGAAAAACGCCATAAATTATTTAGTTATCTAAGACACTTTAATAGCTTTACACTGTCATGTGAGTGCCCCTGTAACGTTCAAGCTCATGCTGCTGGATAACTAAACAAAATGTGTTATGAAGCCCTGTCTCCCAACATGTGGGTGGAGGCAAACCCCCTCTCCTGGTGGTTCTCACATTATTGTCTGGCGAAAGCTGCGTTTTCAAGCCAGACCATAAAATGCATGAACCCTGTGAGGCCTTCTGTAACTCAACTGTGTAAAGGCTCGCAGGACACATTGGATCTGGCATTGTTTGTGTCCAGCAACCTCTAATGGTTGAAGAGGATCCATATAGTAGAATGGATTGTTTTGATGAACTATGTCATCATAGATGTTGGAAAAAGAAACCTCCCAGAAAATACAAGAAAGAATAAACATCTGGAAGAAATACATTCTAATATGAAAATATTTCTGCATCCCTTTCTGTTCCTATTCATAAAATCTGTCTCCCGTAATCTCCATTTTAATGAGACTCTCCATTTACTGTATTAATTGCTGATTTACTTTGACAAGAGTCGTAATGTTAATGATTCTTTTGAACGTTTTTACAATTCATTGCGTGAGACTGCCTGAAAAATGCTGAGATTATTCTCTTTTTTTCTTACCGGCAGTTTTGTCATGCACTTGGGGACATAGTTATCAAATAGTCACGCAGCGCAGCACAGAAAGAAGCCCTGCTGTGCTGGGTGACAGGGAAAGGGCAGGAATGCGTCATATTTCACATTATACAGTGCATTCCTGTCTTTTCTCAGCACTGGCACACAATGTGCTGCCTAGCGCCAATGCGGGCACCCTTGCATCATGCTGCTAGGGTGCCTGTGTTGTAAGCAGGATTTTTTTTGTGCAGGAAGATGTACCTTCCTGCACAAAAATAATCCCCTGGGGCATTTTCCGAGGAGAAATAAAGATATTCCTTCTTGTTATGCCTTAACTGTGGAGGCGTAGCATTTTGGCGTATTCCCAGATCTACCAGTAATAGTAAATCTAAAATGTGCCAAAATCCATGGGTGTTGCGTGAGAACACCCATGTACCACCCATGGAATGCCTTCCTGGGGTGACGTAACGTAACACAGCGATTTGCGCTACTCCATATTTATCAAGCCACTCAGGGCCACACAAGGTGGCCTAGCGTGGCTTTATAAATCGCACTTAGTAGTTGTGTCGCGCTTGCACCCCATTGCATGGTGCAAGTGCAACGCAACTACTTGATAAATATGGCCCCTGATATCCCAGCTGACCTTTATTTTTTTAATTCCACTTTCACCTTTGTGTAACTTTGGGGCCTTGTTATTCCTCACTACCGCCAAGCTCATTAAATATCAAAGTGGTTGCTAATATTCGAGATAAGTTCAAAATGGTTTATATGGAAATCTTAGTCGTTGATTTGGTGGGGTTTTCAAGTTCTTCAAGCAATCATTAGTACACTTTCATACCTAGGAAGTCGACCCACCGTTCACAGTGAAGTATGCATCAAGAAATCTCATTTTAGTTGCCTGACTGCCTCATGCTTAATAAAGGGCAAATTCAGATAACAGGGTGCGAAAGGTATACTGGCTGTATGAACGCAAGATTTACATGGGTGTAGAAACAGAGCAAATGCATTTTGCATGTTTGTTTACTGCTTGTCTAATAGGGACTGATACAAACAACATTTTCGGGGCGTGGCCAATCCGCAGACTGTAATGGCCGCGCGGAGGTGAAGCTCCGCCAGCTATCCCGCAAATCCGAGGCCCTGAGGGCCGTGTGGCGTGACTGCACCAGTATAGATGCCATAACTGAATTACTGCATATTGGCCCGCTTGAATGGCATACAGTCTTGTGAGTTGGAAAGTCTCGGAAACTCAATACTGGGACAGAGAAGGTGGCGCGTAATGGCGGCCTCCGCTGGGACTACGTGCACGCAGTAACGTGGAAAGAGAGGCTGCGGAGGGGAAGCACTGCTGGTGGGCTGGGTTCGACTCGAGCATCGCCGTGACGGAGCGGCCGGAAAGGAGGAAGTGCCGACAACAGCCGCGGCAGACGCCATAGAGCCCCAGCTGCCGAGAGGACCGAGCGGCCAAGGGCGTAGCTTGCGGCCGACCTGACCCGGGGTAAGCTGTGCTGCGCTGGCGGTGTATGGGCATGATTGGAGGTCTGCCGACGCGGGGCTCAGCCAGGCTGAACACCGCGCCGTGTCCTGATACAAAGGAGGCGCTGACTGTGAGCTAATGAGTAAGGGAAAACTTCCCCAGGGCCCCGCCAGGCACGAGGTGGCTTTGGGCAGCGGATAGACTGGAGTCGGCGCAGGAGCTGTGGAAACCCCCCCCAGCGGCGAGAAAACTGAGGCATACAACGCCGGCACAGAGTGAGTGTCCAAGGCGGGGGTAACTTGCGGGGGCCGGGCCCCGGATACTACTTAATGCTGGGTGCAGAAGATCGATATTAGGACCCAAAGGCTGCCCGTTGAGTGTGTTTGAGGTGCCTCCGCCCGCAGTGGTGGTGAACTTTCTAGAAGTTTCCTCTCTCATCTAGACTAGCATGGCCAAGAGGGACCCCAAACAGCGTAAACTGCAATTTGAAGTCGCGAAAGACAAAGCAGCCCTATCACGCATGGAGAAGGCGGAAGACACTGCCTCAGTGGCGGGGGAAGATATGGAATGGTCAAGCGCAGAGGTGCTATTTAAAGAGCTGCGTGCGGGCTTTTAAGCAATGGATGGGAGGTTTGGTATGCTAGATAAAAGGCTAGATAAAATGCATAAAAGGCTGTAGGGGCACGAGCGACGACTGGATATAGCAGAAAGCAGAGTATCAGACCTGGAAGACGTAACAGCGCCAATGGCCAAAAGGGTGGAAAAATTGGAGCGACAGATCAAGACGCTAGCTGTGAAGACCTAGGATTTGGAGGCGAGAGGGAGGAGGAACAACCTGCGCATATTAGGGGTGCCGGAATCGACGAACAGTGGGCGTCTTGATCAATTTGTGGAAAGACTGCTGACGGAACTATTTGGGGCCGAAGTGTTCACTACAACATTTATTGTAGAGCTCACAGGTCGTTGGGGCCACGTCCGAACCCGGGCCTCCCGCCCTGACCCATCATTGCGAGGCTATTGAACTTTAAGGACCGCAACACCGCATTAAGGCTGGCGAGAGAAAAAGGATCACTAGCATGGCAGGGATCCACTCTGTCCTTATTTCCCGACTTCACCATCATGGTGCAGGAGGCCCGAAGCAAGTATGCAGGAGTTAAGGGGGCGCTACGCAATGTTGGACTGCGGTATGGAATGCTCTATCCAGCGCGGCTAAGGGTCGATGTGCAGGGGAAAGTACGCATCTTTGACAACCCTGCGGCTGTTCAGGAATTCTGCAAGTCCTACTCAGAAACTCAGCAAAACAATCACTGTGGGTCGCCGGGTGGGTCGCAGCCTGAGCTTCACTCTAGTGCCAGCATGGATTTGTTCCTGATGGGGTAACCACTGGGATTGACATGCCTAATATACAGAACTACAGATAAGTTTGGCAGAGTTGAATGTACTTGTGTATACAATTTGTTTCCAGCATAGCTATGCATGCCAAATATGGTGGTGCAGCTGTCGCACACAGACTGGACATGTTATAGATTCATATTGCAGTTAGCGGGGGCTGACGCAGTGTTGCCACACCCCCAGTGAAGTTCACAACATAGAGCAATGTTAAGCCAAGGATGGCATTGGGGAGTTACACAATAGTTATGTTTGATAGTTTGGGTATATGCTGGGTGGTTAGACGCTCAGCTTGGTTGGGGTGAGGGGGCGGGAGAATTGCGACAACATGTCACTAATAGGTGATGGGAAAGTTTGCAGAAAGTGAGACAACAGTGTTCAGAAGAACTTAATGTCAGGATGATGTTACTATGCGAGGTGCACAATGACAGCGATTGACATTAGCACTTTTGGAGACATAGTGTTCATGTCATGGAATGTTAGGGGACTCAATAACTCATGGAAATGCAGGCAGGTGTTGCAAGACATGCGCAGACACGCAGTAGATGTGATGTTTCTACAGGAGACTCACCTGGCGCCCACTCGGGCACCTACTCTGGGCTCCACATGGGGGAAGGATAGATTTTTTGTTAGCTACAGCACTTATGAACGAGGGGTGGCCACACTGATACGCAGGAACCTACTGTTCAGTCACTTACACACAGTCGTGGATCAGACAGGACGATATCTGCTGGTATTGGGAGTACTGATGGGGCACCGTATATTATTGGTCAACATATACGCAACAAATGTACAAGAGCAGATTGACCTGCTAGACACGGACCATATCCTAAGGGGGGCGACTTGAACATAGTATTGAACCCGACACTGGACAGCACCACTAAAGCATTTCACACTAAACCACGAGCAAGCATGGCCTTAATGGAACTCTGTGAGAGGGATGTGATGCATGATGCATGGCGTTTACGCTGCCCCACTGGCCTTGAATACACGCACTATGCAGCGCAATACAATACATGGACGAGGTTAGACTACTGGTTACTGTCCCGAACCATGACCCCTTGGGTACAGGAGGTTAAACACCTGCCCCGCACATTGTCTGACCATTCTCCGGTGGCCCTGAAAATGCGCATACCAGGGGCGGGTGACGTTGAGAGACAGTGAAGATTTCCAGGGAAGGCATTGATGGATACAGTTTTTAGTAGTGAACTCAAGACGGCAATAATTGAATATTTTGAGATCAACACCGGGTCAGTCCCACAACATGCTACTGTATGGGAAGCATTCAAGGCATATATAAGGGGGGTATGCATCTCCAAGGGTGCAGGGATATTAAAGGATCTACGTCGTACACTCACCAAGTTGGAGGACGAACTTACACATTTAGATCAGGAACAGGTTGACAATGTATCCCATTAATATCTATCTAAGAGAGTGGCACTATTAGCTGAATACCAAGAAGCAGCAGAGAGGGAAGCTCACTATTTGGGCAAATATGCCATAGCCAGAAGGTACCATGGAAGGGGTGTTATAGGGTTTCTGCACATACAGAGCTATGCACAGGATAATAGGACCTCGGAATATAGTGGTGAGCCAACCATAGACCTTAGCACCCAAAACCCCAACCCAACTAGCCTTAGCGTCCCATTAGCACTAATGTACCAATGATTAGACAACCCAGAACACGGTATCTCTCTCTCAGGACTCGCAGAGGCAAGAACACTCTTTCGTCACTCACTCGTACCTGTCCACAACATGCGTAAGAAGAGACACTGTATAGGTTAAAATGTTTATTTCAACTTACGTGCTCTAAGATACAGTACACGTGTCAGTACTAATAGCATAATACATATGAATAATATAATCAGCATAGTTACTACTCCATAGAATACGAACGGGGAAAGCATCTCATAAAGCAGTGGATATATGTCTAACTAACATTACCACCCTCCCCGTGCTGGAAGCCAGTTTATTATGAAAATAGAAGACCTCTGGGTTTTGACTAGCGAACCCCCATACCTCAGTCTCTAGATGCAAAATTACATCAGCAGACAATCACAGCTCTTCTCTCTGGAAAGGTCGTCTCCAAGTGTGTCTAGAGCGGGCGACCGCATTATTAAAAGCACACTAATTTCTCCATGGCAGCTGTACATGGTGTTATGTCTAGGTGCGAGGGACGGGCCAAATCAGTAAGAACCAGGGACGTGTTATTCGACCTTGTAACTGTTGTTCAGACTGAGCCCAAAGGGAACAGGAGAAAAGGTGAGAAACAGAAAATGCAGACAGTTGTAAAATAACTTGGCAGTAGCAGAGGGCGACAGAACAACGGCCAAGAGTAACGTGCGCAAAAGTCATCATGGCAGCCAGGCCTGTGCCAACGTATCCAGGCAGGCCAGGAGGCCATGAGCCACAAGACACCCTCCCCTGGACAGTCCATCGGCCAAGACGAAAACGAAGACAGAGTTCCAAACACCTGAGCAGAACTGAGGCAGTCCACCGACAGTGAACGGCAAATCAATCAATCCAAAAACGTGGAAGAGCAGAAAAATGCTATACCGTCCAAGAGGACATCATTGGAATCGTCAAAAAACGTAGACGCCATCCAGTCCAACAGGTCAAAGCTGCAGGAATGTTCCTCAGAGGATGGAGCATCCAAAAGCAATGCGGGACAGCTTGCGTGATATTCAATATAACTTTGTTGTAGGAGATTCTGAGCAGCCGCCCAGATATCCCATTGTGCCAAAATCCCCAGTGCAGCCGCACGCATCATAAAGCCAGCAACGGAACAGTCCCGTTCATGGGCCTCTAAGGGACCCACCAACTGAACAAAATCCGGAACAGACAATGACGAATTGGAGAGGCAATAATCCATGGTCCATGTGAACGGACAGCGGATGCAAGACATCACAGGTTGCACGCAAGTGAAATACGCAAAGCGAAAAGAAAGGGTGTAGGACACACTGATAGTTGCCAAGGGCAGAACATCGAAGCCAACCAGAAGTCGCTCACGGAGCAGCTGGAGGCGTTCGGGATCGAGAAGGGCCCAGTGGTGTGCAGCCATTGCGCAGAAAACAGACCAACAGCAAGACACCAGCCGCCAAAGCGAGGATTAATGGGAAACCACCAAAGACGCTAGAAAAAATAGAATGTATGAACGCCGGTATCACACCGAAAATAGTTTGGAAGGTGGACACCAGGCCAGACCCCACAATCTTAAAAAAGTGCACCAGACCCTCAGTGTTTGATGCGTTAAAAATACGATGAATCAACTCCCCAAAATGTTGGGGGAGGTCAGTGTTCAAAAGGGCCTGTATTTCACTGTGGGTACTCGCCACCTGGAGAATGAATGTCTCCCGGGCGGATGTGAGCATAACCTCCTCATTCAATAATAGGGCCTTTATTCTGCTCAACTTATTGAAATCTGCCTCCATGGTAGGAATGGAAGGCCAAATAGAGTTATCAACGATGTCGTGAGGGGGAGGAAAAAGCACATTCTTGCAGCAGACAACTCTGTGTGAGACCGTAACAATATACGGAATGCCAGCCTGTAGGCCACAACAGTCCTCGTTATTTAAAAGCAAATAGCTACCGTTAGTAAGCAAAGTAAAAGTAGGAGAAATAGCAGGAGCAGGAATACCCTTTAGCACACATGCAAGATTCGGAACTGAAACGCTACAAGCCCCGTGCAATTTAATATGTTTACAAATAAGCGAATGACCCACAGTTGAATCACAAGACTCCCCCGTGAGAAACACTTCCTTGCCGTCTCTAAGGCATTTATACATGAAAGGCAAGGACCAAAGTTCATGCAGGAAAGCACTACCCAAGGGCTGGAAACGGCCTACAGGATAATGTTTCATGCACGAGCTAAATTCAAACAGGGAAAAAGGTAAAGCTATAACCCCATGAACTAGCCACACCGCAGAATCTAGTTCCGCTACAGAGAATGGTAAAGGATCCACTTTCTCGATATGTAACAAAGTGTAAGATGCATCTTTCATGGACATGAACTGCTGTTTGTCAGTCAAATTAAAAGGCAGAAAAAGGGCAGTGGTGTTTAACAAATTCCAAGGAACTTTACCTAACTTAAGGGTTTGCAAAGTCCAGGCAAACTGCATCACTGAACGCAATTGATTCTGACCATGATACAACATAGAGACATCATCTTGTACAATATCAACAACAGAGGATACAATATTCTCTAATGTGTAAATGCGGGAAGACAGGGTATTTATACTATTGTCAACAACAGCAAGCACCTTTTCCAAATTTGCTTGGTCTATTTCCCTAAGACGGGAAGCAGCTTCCATTTGTGACAGCTTCCAGAGTTCATTATACGCTTCATAAATGAATCTCTTCGGTCGGGGACCACGAGGTCCCAAGATAAAGTCGGACAAATCAATAGTGCCTGATAGGAGGGACAAATGTTTCTTAACAGAGTCTAAAGACGAATGTTGTAGCCATTGTTTACATAATTTACCAACTGAATACGTGGTAACAGTACGAGTTTCAGTAAACCTTGGATCAGGCTTGTCCTGTATGTAGCCAGGAACTGTGCCATGAAAACGCAGTTGGCATGCATTCGATGATATGGGCCATGCCAACCAGGGTGACTGTATCAGTGCAGAAACGTTAAAGGAATTGTTTTGGAACTGAGCCTGTAACCTCAAAAGGGACATATTAAAACGCAAACTATCATTTGGAGAACTCGACAAGGATGGGATGGCTGGCGCATTTAGTTGTTTAATGGTAGCCAACCCCCAACACGTGGTCTGATAAATGGAAGCATTTAAAAACATAATTTGGGCTGGGATGAGGCAAGCGCGGTGCAAGGCCTCGGTGCCTTGCACCTGCCATGGCTTTGAACCCCAGATTGATTTTAAATCCACTGTGTCTTTCCAATACTCATAACCACCCACCGCCAAGGCGCTCAAAAAGGAACCCGAATAAAGTAATTTGGTGTGGGTCAACATTATTTTTTGAGTCAATGGGGTTTTCAATTTAAAATAATAGGACCCAGGGTTCGATCGATTGAAATCAGTAAAATAGGTGAATTTATTTCGAAGAGTCTGGGAGCTACCTGGTATGGGGTTTGGGCAGTGTTCCCATTGGGTGTAAGTAACAGGGCTGCGTAGTGCACTCGGTTTGTGGAGAAAATGATTGCCCCAATGCTGGTAGCAATACAAATCGGCATAATTCGCAGAATTCATATACAAGTCCTCAGCATTAAAGGAAGCATAATATTTTAAATCAGCAAACAATGCTTCAACGGCATGCACATCCCAATCATCAGAATGAATATTACTTTTTACTACATCACCCATCGAGACTCGAAGGACATTTGGTACATTAATAATTTCCGTCGGGCCATGGATTTGAAAGTTTACCGCATCCCATACGATGCCATCAGCAACTGGAAACGCTGAAATGTTCACAAATGTGTGGTCACGCTTCATGATGTGTGAAGAGGAATGTGGAGCCAAAGTTCCAGCAACACTGTTCACAGCAGAGCGTTCAGGTAAATAGTGACCATTGATGAGTAGAAAAAACACTGTGACAAAACCAATGGACATGAACAAAAAAATCAAGAAAAGCACCATCCAGATATATGTCCAAGGTGGAATCAAAAAATTGTCTCTAAACCAGGATACAAAAAGACTAAACTTGGACGGGACCGTTGATGAGTTGGAATCCGAGTCAAAGGAATAACGTGTCGGGCTCAGTGGCGTTGTTGGTTGGTGTGCCACCGACTCTGTGGCGGGATAAGTATATTCGTCCTCGTCGATGCAGGGGGATGCAGGGGGTTCAAATATATTTTCAGGCAAATCAACCATCTCCATGGTAACATCAGTGACTGTTCGTGCAGGCGTGCCTCGAACACATGTCCGATAAATGGCAGGACAAGAGACCGCTGGTGTGACACTATTCAGGATCGGCCAGATGTTGTAGCTTGACATTTTCCACTGAGATGTATCTGTTTTCCTTGCGACCGGGAAGCGGTGGTAAGATGACTGTACGTGTTCCCTTCAAGCCCAGGACTGGAACCGGTGCACGAAAAGAAGGGCCGAATTCTTTTTGTTCTCCACCTTCTCCCGTACCAGGTCACCAATCTTCGGAAGCCAGCCGGCAACCGGAATCTGCAGAGCAGGGTCTGTGGCTGAAGGCAAATGTGCAATTGCAAGTTTGTCTCGGGCTTCTTGTAAGTCCTGTAACATAGTAGAATGATTATCTACATCAAACTTGGCGGATTGCGCCGCCATGTCTAGACCATCAAGGTCAGGCACAAACATTCGTATGCCAAAGAGCATTTCGTAAGGGGTCCGCCCACCCAGAGGCCTTCTAGGGAGATTATTAAGTGCACGCTGAACGGTATACAAGTGGGCCAGCCAGTTCCTGCCAGTACCTATAACTCTAGCTGTCAAGGATTGCTTTAAGTCACGGTTCATTCGTTCAACGATAGAGTTGCCCTCAGGCCTATACGGAGACGAAAATTTCACCCGCACCCCCAAGGAGCCCATTGCGTCCTTGTAAGCCTTAGAGGCAAACGCCGGACCTTGGTCAGAATGGAAGGTGCCGCATGCAAAAATTCCCACAAAGACACGCAAATCCCTGATGACATTTCGAGCGTCAGCACTCCGTTGTGGCCAGACCCAGATGAACCGTGTGCACGAGTCCACTGCCACTAAGATATATTTATAGGCAGTGTCTGAAGAAAATGGACCGCAGTGATCCAAGTAAACACACCCAAAGGGTCTGTTTGAAATTCCAAGCGAGGTCTGAGGTGGTCGTGTGACCGTGGAAGGCTTGATCTGTTGACAAACGTCACAGGAAAGCACATAAGTACGTGTATCTTTATATAAACCACGCCACCAGTAACGCTGCTGCAAAATGGAAATTGTCGCAGACACACCAGCATGAGCCGAAGCCATGCCTTCGTGTGCCGCTGCCATCAAGGAAAGTCTGCGGTCCGCGTTGGGGATCAGCCGATCACCAACGTCAGGTATTGTTACATAAGGAGCCTGATCGGGACCTATCTGGTAAGAATATTTGGAAGGGAAACCTCTAGGGTAATTCATTCCTTCTTTTGTTGCAGCAATAGCTGCCAAGATATCAGTGTCTATTTTAGACATGGATCTAGTAACTGCTGCTACTGAACACGTGAGTACTGCTGATCTGGCAGCTTCATCTGCCAGACTGTTACCAACAGCGTGTGCGCCCACCCGCTGATGGCCTAGGGTGTGAACCACCTGCGTGAGTGGCAGACGTCGTTGTAATTCTGCCACTCGAACCCAAAGCATTTTATGCTTGATTGTGTTGCCTTTAGCGTCTCTATAGTCATTTTGCGACCAAAAGAACAGATTGTCATTGTATGATTGAACACAGTAGTAAGAATCGCACACTATTAAAGTGGTCACATCAGGATTTACAAACTCAAGCGCAAGCACCAATGCACGCAACTCGGCCAATTGTGCGGTACTGTCCCCGAGTGTCTGTGTATGCACCACAGTGGATTTGAACTTTCCGTTCACAAACGTACCTGCAACAATAGCACATGCGGCTGAATAAGCATGCTTGGACCCCGTGGCCGGTTGTGCCGAACCATCGGTGTAGATCACACAGTCGTAATCCTCAAGCGGCAATAAAGACAAAGGAGGAGGATGAAAAAATTCATACTGTAAAAACTCCTGAGTCTGAAGAGAAGAGTCAAAAATGAAAGTGACATCCGGAGACGTCAAAGATGTTGCCCATTGAATCCAACGGGGGTGCAAAGCTTTAGAGTTCGGTACACTTGCTTTGGTCACTGCCTCTAGAGCAGGATATGGTGTTACCACCAAAATGCGTTTTCCCTGTGCCAGTGCGCGCTCCTTCAGGATCGCCATTTGCACTGCTGTCAGAACTTTCTCCACAGATGAAAACCGCATTTCTGCGGAGGTGTACAGATGTGACTTGTATGCGATGGGTACTGTATCACCTTCATTAAAGGTTAAGTACGTGAAACCCACGGCCCCTGGAATGATTCTAATCACCAAGTTTGTGTGGTTATCACGCGTCAAAAGGTATTTGGACTCAAGAAGGTCTGTCTGCAAAGACTGCAGAATGGAGGTATGCTCCGGAAGCCAGCAAGACTTCGAAAAAGTAGGTTGTATCAAGGCATACAGTGGCTTGATACGCTGGGCGTATTCGGGAATATATGTACGTCCGAAGTTCAGAAAGCCCAGCAAAGACTGAAGTTTCTTCAGATTAGTAGGAGGGCACAGAAGTGCACATTTCTCCAGAAAATGGGGGCTAAACCCTTACCTTCATTGTTGAGCTCATAGCCCAAGAACAAAACGGTAAATTCAGCAATATGAGATTTGGCAAAGTTAATTTTGTAACCTTGAACCGCGAATTCAAGAATAATGCGGTCTACTCGAGTTAGATGCGGAAACAATTCGTCGTCTGTCAGATAAATGTCATCCACGTACGAACAGGCGTCTGGATCAATGCCGTCTAACAAAGAGACAACACGAGCGGCGAACACGCCTGGACTATTTTTGTAGCCCATAGGAAGACGCCTGAATTTGAACATTTTACCACCGGATGTAAAAGCGCACCATTGGCCACTCTCCGGGGCTAAGTTGTGCGTGTAGAATCCATTTGAAAGGTCAAGGGTCGTTTTGTATTTTTTACGAACAAGACTGTCTACAAGCGCAGAACTATGGGTATTTTGCACCGCAAAGGTCCGACAATGCGAGTTCAAATGCCGGTAATCCAATACTAAGCGGTACGATCCATCGGGTTTAGAAACCGCGAAAAGGGGATTGTTCATAGGTGATACACAGGGTTCAATTACTCCCTGATATTCCAACTGAGTCAGAATTTCGGAAACGGGGCCTTTGGCTTCACGTTTTATGGGATATTGGGGTTGTGGCTGCGGTAATGACCGCAAAGGTATTTCATGGGGGGAGAATCTTCGTCCCAACCCACGTGATTGCGGAATAACGCTGGAGCCAGGGACACAGCCCACTCTGCTGCAAGAGCCTCCGCTTTGTCCTTTGGGACATGTCGAGAAAAGCTCGGAAGGATTACCTCCTCCCCTTTACGCGCAGCAAGAACGAATGGGGGTGGCCAATCCGCCTCTGCTAACAAAATGTCATATGAAGAGGTCAGATTTTCCCAAAAAATCCCTTTAATTACACGCTGTATATCACCTTCAATTTGAATGACAATATTAAATAGTCTGTCAGGGGGTGCCACTCTGGTGTCCGCTGTTTCAACAGTAATGAATGTTTCAGTTGCTGTCGCCTCCATATGAGGACGTAGCGCCTCCCGCACTATGGTAACTTCCGCGGCGCTGTCTAGGAGGGTTACTGCCCACGTCCAATTCAGGAGCCTCGTTCTCACCGTCTGTGGCATATTTCGCTGTTACAGCGGCAACTTTCTTCTTCTGAAATTGTGGTCGAAAACGTTGAGCGTCTTCCGCTTTTCCTCTGACTTGTTGTCGAGGCTGGTCTCGTCCCTGTGGGGCCTCACGGTCCCTTCCTCTATCCTGGCGGTCTCCTCCACCGGCCTGTGACGAAGTCTGTGCCTGTGAAGAACGAGGAGAACGCGTATCAGGGATCTGAAACCTATCCGGTGACTTAATTCTCGCTCTATCGCGTAAATCATAAGTGCGTTCAGAAGAAACTGAAACCGGGGATGCGCCTCTCGACCCCGGCTTCTTTTGTTGCTTACCCTGTTTTTTCAGCCTCCAGCTCTTTTTAGTGAAGACTGGTTTCTCATCTTTCTCAGACTGAGATTTGGTTTGTTATTGTTGTTGTGTTTGCGATTGTGTTTGCTGTTTTGCAAAAGGCTTATTACCCAGGCTATTTCTACCAATAGTTTTGTAAGCCTGGGTAATAATTTTCGGTAATTCGCGAGGCTTGTCCAATTCTGGGACCAGAGCCAAAGCGTTAGCTACTTGAAAGTTCACTGCATCGCCCTTGACATTCGCAAGGATCAGCTCAGCTACTACTTCAAACACTCCCACCAGTCTCATCCCTAATTCCACAGCCGCTTCAGGGCCATGTTCGTCCTGTACTTTTTTAATTACAGAGGGGAGAACCGTCATGGAAGGAGTACCAAAACATTTAGAATATACTGCTGCGAATACCTTACCCCAGTTGTCACATGCTGTCAACTCGGGAATTAAGTCTTTTGGCAAACTAATCGTTAAAATACGATGTTTATCCACTGGAGTTGTATGTGGAAAAACTGCCTCCAACTGATCAAACTTTTCTGCAAGCCAATAAGGAAAATCATCCTTATTTTGTGGACGTTTGCCCATCACCGAATTCACCATGACAGGACTTATGGTCACTCCGCCTGCAGCAGCTGGTTGGCCGGCAACTCCAGGAGCGGCTCCATGGATGCTGCCTGTAACATATCGCACTAAAGCTCGATGCACCTGCACCAAGGCCGCATACATAGTGCGCAGTTCCGCGACTGGTATTGTCATATAACGCGGATGTGGGGTGTACCCGGCCAAAACAGGCCAAGTGGCCCCCTCAATTGATAAGGGGCCTAAACGAACCGTGGTAGTCGGTTGTGGGAGGGCGCCATTAAACCAAACACGGTGTTGCCAAGCCGTGAGCGGTACTTCAAGATTAGTATAAGGTCTATAGACAGCAGGAACAACGGTGGGTTCATATTCATGGAACAGATTATCGTTCGCGTCCACCGCTGGAAAAGTGATCCAAGAGTAGAACACTTCAAAGTGGAAAGCCGGATCGGCTTGAACCACAAAGACTAGTTCAACTCCCGCGTCTGGCACTCCATACACCCGTAAGTGATCCCGGAGTGCTGTGCGGCTATGCGCCGCTATGTCTATACCCGCCATTACTAACGGGTCTATTCAACAATCTTACACGAGGCAGCACAAAAAGGGTTATATTTAAAAAACCTTTTTTAATAACATCAAGCTTGAAAGAACCTACAAAATCTACAATATAGGAGGTATCGCCGTCACACACGCTTCCGGAAGCGTACGTGAGGGGTTTGTGGACAAGCACAAGTACTACTCAAGCATCTCGCAAGTAAGCTGCCCCACTCGTTGGTCGCGCCATGTTATAGGGTTTCTGCACATACAGAGCTATGCACAGGATAATAGGACCTCGGAATATAGTGGTGAGCCAACCATAGACCTTAGCACCCAAAACCCCAACCCAACTAGCCTTAGCGTCCCATTAGCACTAATGTACCAATGATTAGACAACCCAGAACACGGTATCTCTCTCTCAGGACTCGCAGAGGCAAGAACACTCTTTCGTCACTCACTCGTACCTGTCCACAACATGCGTAAGAAGAGACACTGTATAGGTTAAAATGTTTATTTCAACTTACGTGCTCTAAGATACAGTACACGTGTCAGTACTAATAGCATAATACATATGAATAATATAATCAGCATAGTTACTACTCCATAGAATACGAACGGGGAAAGCATCTCATAAAGCAGTGGATATATGTCTAACTAACATTACCACCCTCCCCGTGCTGGAAGCCAGTTTATTATGAAAATAGAAGACCTCTGGGTTTTGACTAGCGAACCCCCATACCTCAGTCTCTAGATGCAAAATTACATCAGCAGACAATCACAGCTCTTCTCTCTGGAAAGGTCGTCTCCAAGTGTGTCTAGAGCGGGCGACCGCATTATTAAAAGCACACTAATTTCTCCATGGCAGCTGTACATGGTGTTATGTCTAGGTGCGAGGGACGGGCCAAATCAGTAAGAACCAGGGACGTGTTATTCGACCTTGTAACTGTTGTTCAGACTGAGCCCAAAGGGAACAGGAGAAAAGGTGAGAAACAGAAAATGCAGACAGTTGTAAAATAACTTGGCAGTAGCAGAGGGCGACAGAACAACGGCCAAGAGTAACGTGCGCAAAAGTCATCATGGCAGCCAGGCCTGTGCCAACGTATCCAGGCAGGCCAGGAGGCCATGAGCCACAAGACAGGGGAGAGACCGGGACATACGCTAGCCCGCCTACTGCAGCCGCCACGTGGGCAAACATACATAGCAAGTCTGCGTGGACCGCAAGATGAACATATAGTGGACATGCCCGGGCTTAAGCGGGAAGTGGTGAGATACTACACAGATTGATATGCCACCAGACGCTCAGAGGGGAATAGTGACATCACCTCCTACCTGGACACTATAGCTATAGTATGGCTAACATCAGCTCAACAACAATTCCTAAGTGAACCCTTCACTGTTGAGGAGCTTAAACAAGCAATAGATGCCATGGATGGGAACAAAGCCCCGGGGAGGATGGGATCACAGGCGCCTTCTATAAGGCTTATAAATTGCTACTGGCCCCGCAGATACTAGAAGTATATGCTGAAGCACTCCAGGAGGGTATTCTTCCCCCGTCGTTGCGGGAGGCTGTCATAGTGTTACTCCTCAAACCCAGGTAGAACCCAATGCAATGTGACTACTACAGGCCTCTGTCGCTATTGAATTTTTAAATGAAAATATTGGCTAAAATGGAGGCAACAAGAATGTTGCTACTTCTGGGGCAAATTATATCACCAGCAAGTCCGGGTTCATCCCCCATAGGTCTACTCCGTTAAATCTTCACACTTTCTTCTCTATCCTGCATAGAATAGTGCCCACGGTGCCGGGCATTGCGGCGCTACTGGACGCGAAGAAAGCTTTCGATTCGCTTGAGTGGCCCTTTCTCCAGGCAGTGCTGTGCAAGATGGGTTTCCCTGCCGGGTACGTTTCATTGATTGAGTTGCTGTATACCCAACCTACAGCGAGGATAAGAATTAATGGGATGATAACTAGTTCTCTCAAAATAACACGTGGCACTAGGCAGGGATGTCCATTATCGCCGTTGTTGTTCATCATTGCAATGGAACACCTAGTGAGACCCCTCCAAGAAAATCACCTGCATAGAGGACTACAATTCAAAACTGGCCCAGTCCTGGTAACGTTATATGCAGATGATATTGTTTTATATGTCAGGCACCCAGCTGAGAATCTAGCCCCATTGCTCCATGAGGTCACATTTTTCGGGGGGCTTTCGGGACTGCATATAAATTGGACTAAATCAGTCGCATTCACACTAACTGAAGTATAGGACCGTACTTGTGAGGGATTTCCATTGACATGGTGCGACACCGAAACTTGATATTTGGCAATTATCCTACACAAGGACAAGGAGCAAATACTGCTATTAAATAATGGCCCAATAATGGAACAATTAACTGTTAAAATAGACCGATGGATTCGGCTGCCGCAATCATTGGCAGGCCGGGTAGCCATAGTTAAAATGGTCGTATTGCCAAAACTTCTGTACCTCTATAATAACATTCCCATACCACTAACAAATTCATTTTTTACTCAGCTACGTACACACTTGACACGCTTGATATGGGGAGGGCGACAGCCACGTATCGGGTTGGATACCCTAGTGCTACCATACGAAAAGGGAGGGTTTGGCGTCCCAAACATGCAGTTACATTACTTAGCAGCACAATGCAGCTACGCTTGGCACCACCCAGATGCCACACTGCCTTATGCGAAATCAGAGGCGGATCTTATCGCCCCAGTGCCACTACGGGGACTGCTACCAGCAGGGCTGCGCTAGACAGGGAAGATATACAAACAGTATCAAACACCTGCTGGACCTGGAGAAAAATGGTGCGTGTAACGGGGGTGTGTTGTATGCCTCTCAAATACTATTGATCGATAACCCCTGGATATCCATCACATCCGAGCCGCTCGTAAAACGCACATTGCGAAGGTACGGGCTGCGTACATTTGGGGACCTCTTTCCTGGCGGTCATATTTACACATGCACAGAAGACGACCGGTTTACGGGGGCTCCGCTTATGGATCAGTTTGTGTTAACCAGGCTCCAAGCTGCGCTGCGGAGCCGTATATCCACTTATCTCTTAGAGCCAGACACTTTCACGCCACTGAAGCTACTCATATCCGACATAGAAGGGACCAAACTCATTCCCAAACTATACCATGCTAGTTTAGAGCGAATGCCGATGCACGATAGCAAGGTCAGGGACGCATGGGAGGCGGACATGAGGCAACCCATCACAGACAAAATATGGCAAGAATGTTGTACGGTAACCTGCACGGTATCAGGCAATTACAGACACAAATTGATCCACTACAAGTTCTTACGCAGGGTGTATATGGTACCAGTGAAAATGGCGAGAATAGATCAGAAACGCACGTCAAATTGTCCTAAATGTCAGGCACCAGGGGCGGACTATGTCCATATGACATGGACGTGCAGCAGGGTGGCGGACTATTGGGAGCATATTTTTATGGCACTGCAACAAATGACAAGCCTACAAATGAGGGCATCTCCATTAATGGCACTGATGGGATATGTGGCTGATATCCCCAAAGCGATGAGCAGGTATGTAGGCGTAGCACTTCTCATTGCCAAAAGAGAGCTGGCCATTCACTGGGGTCGTAGGAGCACGCCTAAACTTGAGCAGGGAATTATGAGCCTAACGTAGTGTGATACTAATAGTGAATTGTATGCGAAACTACAACCCCCTACATCTAGGACCAAGGATATATGGCCGCCTTTGAGAGAGTATTTAAGGGACAGGACAAACGAAGAAAACCGCCAATGAACACTCTAAACAGCAATGAAGCACCGGGACAGAGCTACGGGCAAGAAACAGGGGGAAAGTGTAAGACAAGATTAATGTTATGTACTGTTGACACCTGATTTGAGCTAGCAGAAGTGGGGAAAAGGACCTAGTGATGGAACATGCGATGCAGATTGTGTGTGATGAACTTAAATTGATGCACCATGTAAAATACAACCAGGTATGATGTAACTGCTGATATCATGAATACTGAAAGGATGGACACTGTTGTAATGTTGATTCACATGTGCCAAGACAAAAACTGTTAAATAAAGTTTTTTTTAAAAACAACAAAAAAGCAAAATTTGATTCAGAATACATTTTTGCTAAATCAAGAAAGTTGGGTTTACTCAATAAGTAGAACAAATTCTTTTTGTGCTTTTTAAAAGTGAACGGCAGACCCGTAGGTGAAGTAGGGCCAACCTATTTAGGGTGTGGCTTACATCCTGCCGTCCTTCCATATTTAGAGATCTCCTCCTAGCCGGCGGGGATCTCTGTGCCATCAGAGGAGTCAGAGCCGCAGAGGCTTATCCTGAAGGCACTGTAAGTTTGCTGAGCTGCCACCAAGTCTCATTCCACCGCTGAGCGACTATTTGTTTTTCATAAACAAGAAACTCAAGGCCCAGAATCCCTGGGAGTTTTTTCCTAGGGTGTACTGGTCATGTTGATGTTTTTTTCAGTTTGGGACCATCAGGCTTTTCCTGGTAGTCCCGAATAAGAAGAAGAAATAAAGTATGTCATAATGTCCACTTTGAATAGAGTGGATGATCTGAGGCACTTAGACCAATTGCCTGATGTTCATGGGGCCGTTTGTCTAAGTTTTCCGCTGGCCAAGTCACAAAGGTTCTGCCAGTGGAAACATGGAAGTCTGCTCAGCTCAAAATAGAGCAAGTGGATCATCAGTTTGGTAGACAGGGCAATCTGCCACGCCGGTGGTGGAGGACCATGTCCTTCAAATGCTGAATAACCCCCTTACTTTCACATATAAAATGTTTTCAAAGCAAAAAAACATGTCAGAATAATTTCAACATCTGTTTCCTTCTTTTTTTGTCCAGGTGTAAAACCCTTTCTTTAATATAGACTTGGGTAGAGTCTGTCTGCTGTGTTCTAAAGTACACTCGAACTCACAAGCCTTACCCTCTCAACTGTAGTGACCAGGAATTCTGTACCAAAAAAGCAAATGATGCTTTTTATAGGTAAACCCTCACCCACCAGGGTTGCCTCTTGGTGGCATGCTTCATCATTGGGTTCCTTCCCGTTCTGCTGGAGAACAGGGTGTGCTGTTACCTGTGAACTACACTGGAGCACTATTCAACTAGTATATCAAGTAAAACAGGAAAAGGAGGGATTATGTTGTAGATTAAAATACCTAGGAGTAATTATGTTGTAGATTAAAATACCTGACTAGTAATTGTTAAATTATATACCCAAGCCGGTATGATTAAAAACTGGGAAAGATATTGGGAAGTTAATGAAGGGTTCAATGACCTTAACTTCCTTGATAGTCTACATGTTTCTGGCACTCGTCCCTGTGGTACTGACTACATCTCACACTCCCTAAGACCACTCCAATCACGCACGCTGCATGACACAATGAAATTTATGAGCCTACTTGGTGTCTGTTCCACTGCGTCTGTGAAGCGATAAAGAGTAAGTCTGGAAAGTCCTGGGATACTGCAACATATGTTCCCAATTGTGATAAAAATGAAAAATTTACATTCCAAATTCTAGCATCTAATAGTTAGCATTAATATCATGCGAACTGCCCAGTGAAAAGCTATGTATAGATACCGGAAAATGCCCAGGAAGTGTAATGGCTTGCCAAAATAGTGAGCACTTCTAATACACACAGTAGACGTATTCCTAAGTGTACACTCATCCTCACACACCACAATATACATATATATAATGATTCCCTTTGTACTTTTGGCACCCTTGTCTGATCAAGTCACTGCTTAACATGCAGGCATGGATGACGTTTTTCAGGGGAATGGACCAGGCGGGGACCCCGACGATGTAAGTACGGCCTAGCCGTGTGAGTCCTCACTGAAGGACAAAATAAGGGGCATAACAGTGTGGCTAATATGCTCTCCTCTTTTATGCTTACACAGTGTGTGACTACAGGTTCACCTCGCATCCGTGGACCCATGGGGCACTATTAAGTGTTCCCATATATGTACAATCATTATATGTGTGCATTGTGGTGTGATTGAGGACCAGTGTACACTTGAGAACGGGTAGCATCCACCTCAGCATGCTCACTATGTCACCTCAGTTTGGACCCAGCTATATGAAAATCAGCCTTGATCATGCCCCTCATGGGAACAGTCCAGTCCGAACTGTCAGGCCAGGCCCTCACAGAACCTATCAGTTCAGGCTGGACCGTTTGCATTGGAGCAGGGTCAAGACTGATTTGCATATGGCTGGGTCCAAACTGAGGTGGAATGATGTACAAAAGAATAATGGATTGGGATGCGGCTCGAGTAATTACCAGTGGCTGAGATTAATTCAAGCTTCCCTCCATCACTTTTTGTATATGTCAGTGTATCACCTTAAGTGAGATGGGTAAGCTGAGATGTGGATTCAATGCACACAATTTTTTTTTTTTAAACATATTTTATTGGGGTTTCAAGAAACACATTTGACATACATTTTGCTGCATTGCCATACACATTTACGACATCGAATGTCATTGTGCATACCATCTTTGCATTTATTCTATATTCATGGCTACATTTACATGTCACTAGTGGTAATATTCATCCCCTTATCTACCCCAACATCCATCTACCTCCCTCCCTCCCCCCTAGCAGATTTCCAGCAGTCATCCTATATTTGTGATAACCTACGGTTATAAGTTGAATTTAATCTTCGTGGCCTACTCTCCCGCCTCCCCCACTCAACAGATCACTTCTCCTCCGACTTCCAGTGGAGGGATATACCAAAGGCCCTTCTCTAAAGTCCTGTGTCTTCCTCCCCCACCGCCCGTGGTTCCAGAGTCCCTCGTGTGGACGTTCTCGTCGGGGTCGTTTCCCCCAAAGTTAATTCAGGCTCTTTCAGGCTATTGGCCAGGGCCTCCCAGGCATGAGCCCGCTCCAATGCCTCAATCCCCCTATCCCTTTATTGGCGTTCCGGATGAGAACCCTCCCCTCGCAGGCCACCCATTTCTCTAGTTCGGCCTTCCAAGTGAGGCTTTTTGGTCCCCCTGAGGATTTCCAATGTCGCGTGATCTCCCGTTTCGCAAGGGCTAGTGCCAAATCTTGAAATCAACTGGTAACCCAATTCTTAGCATTGTGTGGGAATAATCCCAGTAGGCAGTGAGCCGGAGTGGGTGAGATCGGTTGATCTATTGTCCCCTCAATAGTGGTTGTTACTTCTTCTCAAAAGGCCTGCAATCCAGGGCATGCCCACATCATGTATAGTAGCTCCGCACCCACCTCTCCACATCTCGGGCATTTCGCATCATCCTTCTGAAAAAACATATTTATCTTCCCGGGGGTGAGGTAGGCTCTGTGCAATATGAAAAAATTAATTAGTCAGAAGCTGGCATTTCTTGAGGATTTGGGGATCCCCCCCCCTAAATATGTTTTCCCAGGATTTGTCATCTATAGGGATGGACAGGTCCTCCGTCCAGCTGTTCCATAGTCTAGTCAATGGCTGTGTCGTATCTCTACTTAGGGGCCCATATAGGCATGTGACTGCCTTGATTCTACCTCCCCCAGTGCCCAAGTACCCACAAGTGGCACAAGTGGTGGAGGGGGCTCAGCGGGTCCCAGTCCCCAATGTGCTCTAATCGCCGCAACAGCCCCGCATGCATCAGAAAGTGTCCCTGGGGAAGATCATAACCCTCTCTGAGGTCCTCAAATGGAATGAGTTCCCCTCGTTGTACAAATACCCTATTCTCGTTACTCCTGCTGTTTCCCAGTCTTCAAGTCCCACCCATGTTGCTCCACGAGGAAGCACCTCGAGCGCGGTTATGGGGAGGTCAGGTGAGTATGGGAATTCGGTCTTTGTTTTCCGAAGAGCTCGTCTCCAACACCATCTGGCTATCATGACCACTTCACTATCTTCGGGCATGTCCCCACCCCTTTCCCAACAGCAGTTTCCACAGAATCCCCAGGTCTGGAGCAAATGGGTCTACCTCTCGGGTCTGGAGGTCTCCTATCCACCTCGCACCCACTGTAGCTGGGCCACGAGGTAGTATTGCCCAAAATCTGGGACGGTCAGTCTGCCCTCCCGTGTCGATCGCTGCATTGTTCTAAGTGCGACCCGCCTCCTGCCTGTACCCCACAGGAAAGATGTTATTATAAAGTGCAAGTCTGCGTGCCATTTCGGGGGTATCCATATTGGCAGTGTCGTGAAGAGGTATATTAGTCTTGGCAACGCCACCATTTTCAGGAGAGCCACTCTCCCAGCTAGCGATAGTGGGAGTCCCTTCCATAACTCCATGTTGGTCTTTAAGGACCTCAGAGCCTTACCTAGATTTCCCTCAAATATGTCCACTTTGGCATGGTATAGCTTCACCCCCAGATATTCCAGACAGTGGGGTTCCCACGTGAGAGCTCCCAGCTCCGCCATGGGGGTTCAAGCAGCCGTCAGCCGTCAGCCGAAACAATTTGGACTTACGCCAGTTAATTTTCAAACCGGACATTTCTCCGAATTCACCCATCAGCGCCTTAGCACCTGATAGATCCTCCTGTGCATTACCCAGAAAGAGCAATAAATCATCCATGTAGAGGGCAATATGATGTGTTTTAGACCCTAGATGCTCCCCTGTGCGGGCCAGGGAGGCCAGAGGCTCCATGGCAAGGGCAAAGAGGAGCGGTGAGAGGGGGCATCCCTATCAAGTCCCCCGCTCAACTTTGCAGCTCTCTGAGATTGTTCGTCCTGTCCTAATTCTAGCCATTGGTCCTGAGTAAAGTAATCTGACCCATGCAGAGAATTCCTGTCCCATCCCCATTTTTTCTAAGACTCCATATAAAAATCCCCACTCCAGGCTGTCAAAAGCCTTTTCCATATCTACTGTGAAGACCACTTCTTCGTACCTTCCTATACCTCCTCCAGTCATAAGGGCTATGAGCCGTCTGATGTTAAGTGCTGTATTACGACCTGGGATACAGCCTACCTGGTCTTGATGCACTAGGGTCGACATATGCGGTTGGAGTCTCATGGCCGGTATCTTACTTAGTATTTTAAAATCTAAATTTAACATCGATAATGGCCTGTAGGCATCACATTCCGTGGGGCTCTTACCGGGCTTAAGAAATGGGACAATCAATGCTTCCCCGGTGGACCCCGGAAGTTGGCCCTCCTCCAGGGCTGCCTCGTATACTTCCTCCAACCTGGGTGCCAATTCCTCAGCATACACCACGTATAGCTCTATGGGGATTCCATCCGTCACAGGCGTTTTACCTTTGGCAAGATCCTTAATTGCTGCCCTTATTTCCTGTATATTAATGGGGTCTCCTAATGTCTCAGCCTCCTCAGCATCCAAAGCAGTAAGAGGAATTGCATTGAAGTACTCCCTAATTGCGTCAGTCCCCTGTCCCCCCCTGGATCTATATAGCATGGTGTAGAAATTTAGGAATCTTCTATTGATGTCCTACTGCCTATATAGTACATGCCCTTCCGAGTCCTCCACAGCCAAGACGGGGATACCTCTCCGAGCTGGATTGGTCAACCAAGCCAGTAGGGGACCAGTTCTGTCCCTCTCTGCATGTGTGCGCTCCATGTACCTCTTGTAATCGAAACTGCGTAGTCTTTCTGTTTGTTTGGCTACTTCCTCCTTAGCGTCCAATAAGGCAGTACCCAACTCTGGACTCCCAGATCGTAATTTCTCTAGCGCGCGCAATGCCCAGTCTGCTGTCTCAAGGTCAGCTTCTTGAGTGCGGCTCACTCCTATGGAGGTCGCCATGCATTTGCCCCTTAGTACCACCTTAAAGGCGTCCCATTCCGTCAGTCTAGAATTAGTCATGTTCGCATTTGCTGCGAAATAACTCTCTATGCACTCCCTGATCTCCTCACGGAAAACCTGATCTTCAAGTGACTCGGGTTTGAGTTCCCTAGTTGGTACGGTAGGGTTGGATTATGATCGGATAGGGTACGTGTTAAGTATTCTACTGCCTGGATCTGAGCATGTATATCTAGGGAATACAAACAAAGGGGGAATGGATCACTTGTACCTGTAATACCAGGGTCAGGTGTGGTAACCAACTTAAAAAACCCTCATTCACGTACAGGAGCGTAAAAGAGGTATATCTTGATTCTCCGCTTCTCTAGGAGTGTGAAAGCATCATCATTGGGTCTTTTTGATAAAATGCTTTCCTCCACCTGGAGGTTGAACCACTGGTTTTGACACTAGTGATCAGAAATGAGGTAAAAAAGTGAGGTGAACAGAAAAGCAAAAGTGAGCTAAAATTGCTTAACTCTCCATACTAAACTAACTTTATTCAGAAGGAGAGGTGGCAAGATTAAAAAATATGGTGGTGCGTATATAGGAATGTTACTGTTCTATAGCACCATGTAGTTCATGTGAAGGTCAAAGGTCGACATGTTTCAGCCCCTTCTATTGCCCAGGAGAGGTCGTAGGGCTTTCTTCAGGACCTAAGTGAAAGTACTGGGTTGCTAATATTGTAAGCACCCTTAAAAAGGTAGGTACTTGACTCACTCTTCTTCTTAGTCACAGGTCAGTGGTACCTGTAACTTTTAAATGCCAAAGTATGGCTTCCTCGGGGGGGACCGGCGGGCTCGTTGACCTGTGCTGTAGGTCCTCGCGCTTGTGCTCGCTCCTGTCACTACTGTCAAAACCAGTGGTTCAACCTCCAGGTGGAGGAAAGCATTTTATCAAAAAGACCCAATGAGGATGCTTTCACGCTCCTAGAGAAGCGGAGAATCAAGATATACCTCTTTTACGCTCCTGTACGTGAATGAGGGTTTTTTAAGTTGGTTACCACACCTGACCCTGGTATTACAGGTACAAGTGATCCATTCCCCCTTTGATTGTTTACCTTCGACAGGAAGCTGAATGGGTCAGAGCTTCTTCCTCCCCCTCTTGATTATACAATATCTGGGGAATACAAAAAGGTATCGAGCCTAACATGTAGGTCGCGGACCGACGAGTAGAAAGAATAACCTCTGCCCTCTGGATTTAGGCGCCTCCAGGAGTCAACCAAGTCCCACCTTTCCAGCCATCCCTGAAATGCCCTGGATACTTTAGTTACAGGAGTGTCTCTCAATGGTGGGCATGACCGATCCCTCTGGGGGTCCGCTAGACAGTTGAAGTCCCCACCAACAATAACAGACCCTGGTAGATATGTTGCCAGAATGCCCGTGAGCTTGGACAAGAACGTCCCTTGCTCTGTGTTAGGACCATTTATACTCACAATCGCTATGTCACGGCCATCTAGCCTGCCCCTTATTGCCACATATTGCCCCTCTGGGTCTATTACCCCCCCCCCCAGTGCATTGAAACGGAACCCCAGCTCTGACCCATATCAAAACTCCTCCAGCAAAGGCAGAGTACGATGTGTAGTATAATTGACCTCTCCATCTTCGCCGGAGCACCTCTCCCTCGCGCCCAGTCAAATGGGACTCCTGTAGGAGTGCAATATGGACTCCCCAGCTATTCAAGTAGGACTGGATTTTATACCGTCGTGACATAGTATGCATTCCTCTTATGTTCCAGGAAATTATCTTATATGGTTGGTGTGTAGCCATCAGTGTGTATCATATGTGCTTCCCTTTGAGATCTGTCGGGCCGCTGTCCCCAAACCCTGCCGGTAGGAGGGAGGCGCGGGTCCACATTTTATCAATGACTGGACTGTGAAATCTGCAACCCCCTTAAACATAAATGCATAACAACCCCAGGACAAGCAGGCGAACTCCCCTCATCCAAACTTTCAAAAACCATATCCAACAATGGAAAAAGTGGGGTGGAGTAGACCCTCCTTCCATTAGGTATAATCCAATATGTAGCCCCGTCACCCTCTCACCCATCCAGTATGTTGAAGAGTCTGTACATTGTCCCCAGCCGGGTAGTGTACTGTTCCCTCCCCTACTCTCTCCCTCTTCCCCCCCATCTACTAGTGAGTGTCAATGTGGACTTTTCCCACTTTGAAGTTCCTTTCTTCAATAATACTTGCGGTTTTGTGATAGTCAAATTATTTCATCCGCTGTGGCCGGAGTGACCACTGGCAGCTCCTGACTAGCCCCCTCCATCGTGCTGGTGCTGAGTTCTGAATCTGAGTGTTGTGCTTCCTCCCGCACAGGAGTAGGGACCCCACTGGAGCCGGACGCGCTCAAAGATGCCACCGCTGCCATGACCTGTTCTCGTTCTCGCTGCTTCTCAGCTCTGGAAGGGCCAGCCAAGGACCTACTGCGGCCCCTCCGAGGTTGGGTGACCCCTCTCTTCAGTTGCACCTGTGTGGTTCTCCCATTCACCTGACCTTCAATCCAGTCCCATGCCTCCTGCAGAGAACTAAAGAAGACAGATCCCGATGGGGTCACAATTCGTAGTTGGGCCAGGAAAATCATTGCATACTGGATCTCCATTTGCCTCAGCTTCTTCTTAATGGCCAGATAAGACGCCCTTTGCCGTTGAAATCCCCAGGAGAAATCTGGGAATAAACTGACTGTGCTGTTGTCTACTGTCAGGGGTTCCTTCTTCCGGGCCTGTGCAAGTATATGGTTTCTGTCCTTGTAAAATAATAATCGTGCCACTACAGGACGCGGTGGTCCCCCAGGGGAGTGGGGGCTTCGCAGGGACCCTATGCACCCTCTCCAGTGCAAAAAAGGGGGACAAACCTTCCGTTGCCACCTCTTCCCTGAACCATTTCTCCAGGAAGGACACCATGTCCTGTCCCTCAACTTTCTCCGGCAGCCCGGTGAGGAGCACATTGTTGCGGCGCGATCGATTTTCGGCGTCTTCAGCTCTCATTGATAAGATCACTTGGGCCTCTACCGCTTTTAGCCTGTCTGTACCACTGGTGTCAAGCTCTCCATATCTGTTTCGACCGTAGTCACTCTCTCGGCCAACCGCCGGTGGTCGGCTCTGAGCAGGCCCATTTCTTCCCGAACTGTATCTATTTTATTCTCCACTGCAAGTCTCGAGGTGGTTATGGCCTGTAGAATATCCTGGAGCGTTGGCTCTGCTGGTTCTTCTACCTGCGATGCATGAGTGGTGGCCGGGGCCGAGCTATCCTCCGAGTCTGTCATGTTTTGGGATGGAGGATCGACGTGTTCCCCATCTTCGGCTCACGGTGTATGGGTTTGTCTTCTCTGAATCGCCAGTCGGGGCAACTCTCTCGCAATCAATAGACCGAGGTAAGACACAAGGGACAGTCGTGTGCGTCTCTCCACGTGATCCCCTCTCAGGTACTCGCTCCACTCTCAATGCAAATCCTCTTATCCCTCAAAGGATCGGTTCCTCCCCTTTTCTCGCGGACCAGGAGCCCAGCATGGGCCTCAGTTCCGCATTTGTCCCAAGTCCAGTCTCTATGGTGCTCCACCTATCTGTGGTTGATTCTTACAAAGGGTCAAAAGCTCTTCCAGCTTCCTTAATCTCTAGGCGTGGGCTCTCCTCCCGAGGCTAGCTATATCGTGCTGCTGTACCTGGGGCAATCAGTGGGCTCTGTGGCATGCTAGACGTAACCCTGAATTTTCCTGTGCGCTTACGGGTGGGTTGCAATATCTCTTGCCAGAGTGCTCTCAGCCTCCGCCGTAGTGCTCCTCTCCGCACTGCTAAGGCCTCGCTCCTGGTATTTCTTTAGTATGTGGAGTCCACGCCCCAGAGGCCTCCATGGTGCCAGCCCACCTCCTCAGTCACGCCGCAGACTTCAGCGGTCCCGGATCTCCGTAGAACAGAGCTTCCTCGCTAGTATAGTCACGGGCCGTTGGTCTCGTCACCGTCAACAAGGATCCTGGGGCTCGCCGGATGTGGCTTCGAGCATCCAGTTGCCCCAAGGACTCTCCTGTGGGGGGGGGGTCTCCGCAATGCACTCCAGTGGCTCACTCTCAACCCTCCTTATAATGTTTCTGGGGCCCGGTATTGCTGCGCTATTTCCAGGCTCACTTACTGCCCCTCAATGAGATCGGTTGGGCCGCTCCCGCATTGCGCCCGTTGCTGCATTGCCCAGTCCCTTCTCCCGGCGCCTCTTCAAGGGAGGGGGGGAGGAATCCAACTGCCCGAGGCCCCCCCACGGCCCCCGCTCACCTCGTCCTATAGGTTCTCGACCTCAGTGCTCTCGGCCCCCCGCAGTTAACGGGACTCCTCGTCGGTCTCGGTCTAGGCCCGGGATCTTGCCACCGCCCGCAAGGGTCTCCGGAGTGATCCTCGTCGCTCACCGCTTACCGGATCTCGCTTCCAGCGGGCTTAGTGTGAGCCCCTCATCATCCCCGTTGCGGGCCCCGGCACACACAGCCCTCTGCCACTAGCTTTCAGGCTGACGGCAATCCTCTCTCTCCTCTCCGGTGGCGCGCTCCGCAGGTCCTCCGTCAGGGTTATTCTCCGGTCCCGGACCCAATCTTCACCTCGCTGCCTTATGCTGTTTAGTTGCGGGACCGGATCGCTCCCTCTGCAGACTTCTGCCGCTCTACACCTCTTAACGGCGTCCAGGCCTTCCCAGCGATTCAACTCCCGAGGGCTGCCGCCATCTTGGGTGCAAGCCGGACTGCGCTCACGGGCTCCGTTTTCGGGCGTATCCGCTCCCTGTTTTGCCAAAGACAGCAGGTTCGGGTCCCCAGTGTAGTGGGGGGTCCTGGTGGTGGGTAGGTGGATTCCCCGCTGGGTATATAATTGTCGGATGGGACTGATGGGGGATCGGCCGGCGGAGCCCGACAAGGAAGGCTCCTACTCCATCGGCAATTGGCCACGCCCCCTATTCTGTGCACACTATGCCACTCAAATCAAGCTATACCTGGCTGATGTGCTCTAATAAGAGGGAAAGAGGTCTTGGGTTGCTTCTGTTCTGGCTCGGGGACGACCTGGCTCAGAAGTTCGGGCTGGACTGTTCCTGTTCGAGCAGGATAAAGGCTGATTTGCATATGGCTTGGTCCAAACTGAGGAAACATCGTGTGCAAAGAACACTATGGATTGTGATGCGGCCTGAGTAATTACTATTGGCTGAGATTAATTCAAGCATTCCATCCATCACTTTTTGTATACTTCAGTGTGTTGCCATAAGTGAGACGGGTATGGCTGGACGTGTGTCCCGTGCACATTGCACCACTGAAATCAAGCTATACCTGGCTGATTAGCATTAATAAGAGTGAGAATGGCCCAGGGTTGCTTGTTTTCCGGCTGTGGAAGGACCTGACCTGGCCTTGCAGTTTGTGCTAGACTGCTCCCATTGGAGTAGGGTCAAGACTGAAATGCATATGGCTGGGTCGAAACTAAGATTGCATGGTGTGCAAAATAATGACAAATTGGGATGCAGCCATGAGTAATTACCTGGGCTGAGATTGATTCAAGCATTCCATTAGTCACTTTTTGTATACTTCAGAATGTCGCCTTCAGTGGGACGGGTATGCCCAGATGTGGGTCCCTTGCACACTATGCCACCCGAACCAAGCAAGCTATATCTGGCTGATGAGTTCTAATAAAAGCAAAACCGATCCTGTCTTGCTTGTGTTCCGGTTAAGGGGGAACTGGGCCTGGCAGTTTATGATGGACTGTTCCCATTGGAGCAGGGTTGAGACTGATTTGCATATGGCTGGTTCAAACTGAGGTGGCATGCTGTGCAAAAAGAGATAGATTGGTATGTGGCTCAGGTAATTGCGAGTGGCTGAGATTAATTCAAGCTTTCCATCCATCATTTTTTGTGTACTTCAGAGTGATGCCTTGAGTGGTACGGGAACACCCAGATGTGTGTCCGGTGCACACAGTGCCTCTGAAACCAAGCTATACCTGGCTGATGTGCTATAATAAGAGCAAAACAGTCCTGGGTTGCTGGTGTTCCCATTCAGAGAGGACCAGGCCTGGCAGTTTGGGCTGGACTGATCCCATTGGAGCAAGGTCAAGACTGATTTGCATATGTCTGGGTCCAAACTGAGGTGGCATGGTGTGCAAAAAAAAGATGGATTGGCATGTGGGCCGGATAATTACCAGTGTCTGACATTAATTCAAGCATTCCATCCATCACTTTGTGTACTCTTCAGTGTGTTGCTCTAAGTGGGACGGGTATGCACTGACGTGGGTGCCTTGCACACTGTTCCACTGGAACCAACCTATACCTTGCTGATGAGCTGTTATTAGAGCAAAATCGGCCCTGGGTTGCTTTTTTGTCTGGTTCAGGGAGGACCTGGTCTGGCAGTTTGGGCTGGTCTGTTCCCATTGGAGCAAGGTCAAGACTGATTTGCATATGACTGGGTTCAAACTGAGGTGGCATGGTATGCAAAAAAAAGATGGATTGGGATGTGGGCAAGTGATTTCCAATGGCTGAGATTAAGCATTCTAGCCATCACTTTTTGTATACTTCAGTGTGTCGCCCTAAGTCAGACGGGTATGCCCACACGTGGGTCCTGTGCACCCTGTGCCACTCGAACCAAGCTAAAGCTGGCTGATGAGCTGTTATAAGAGTGAAACCAGTCCTAGGTTGCTTTTTTTCTGGCTCAGGGAGGACCTAGCCTGGCAGTTCAGGTTGGTCTGTTCCCATTAGAACAGGGTCAAGACTGATTTGCATATGAATCTTAACTGAGGTGGCATGGTGTGCAAAACAAAAGATGTATTGAATGTGGCCTGAGTAATTACCAATGCCTAGGATTAATTCAACCATTCCATCCATCACTTTTTGTATACTTCAGTGTGTCGCCCTAAGTGGGACATGTATGCCCAGACGTGGGTCCTGTGCATGCTATGCCATTAAAACCAAGTTATTCCTGGCTGATGAGCTCTTCTAAGATTGAAACCATTCTGAGTTGCTTGTTTTATGGATCAGGGAAGACCTGACCTGGCATTTTGGGCTGGTCTGTTCCCACAGGAGCAGAATAAAGACTGATATGCATATGGCTGGTTCGAAAGTGAGGTGGCAAGATGTGCACAATAACAATGGATTGTGATGGGGCCCTGAGAAATTATCAGTGGCTATTATTCAAGCATTCCATCCATCCCTTTTTGTATACTTCAGAGTGTCGCCTTAAGTGGGACGGGTATGCAAAGACGTGAGTCCCGTGCACACTGTGCTACTGGAACCAAGCTAGATCTGGCTGATAAGCTGCAATAAGAGCAAATCTGGTCCTGGATTTCCTGTTTTCTGGCTCAGAGTGGACCTGGCATGGTGGTTCGGGCTGTCTGTTCCCATTGGACCAGGGTCAAGACTGATTTGCAGATATGGCTGAGTGCAAACTGAGGTGGCATGGTGTGCAAAAAAAATGGATTGGCATGTGGCCCGAGTCATTACAAGAGTTCTAATTCAGGCATTCCATCCATCACTTTTTGTACAGTTCGGTGAGTTGCCCTAAGTGGGAAGGGCATCCACAGATGTGGGTCCCGAGCACACTGGGCCACTCAAAACAAGCTATACCTCGCAGGTGTGCTCTAATAAGTGTGAAACCAGTCCTGGGTTGCATGTGTTCCGGTTGAGGAAGGAGCTGGCCCAGCAGTTTGGGCTGAGCTTTTCCCATTGGAGCAGGGTCAAGACTGATTTGCATATGACTGAGTCCAAAGTGATCAAAACAAACAATGGGGCGACCCTGTGTCCCTCAGAACCTGGGTATTTTATAAAGAAAAAACAATGGTTCTGTTACGTGAGTTAATGAATTTCTTGTACTAACTAAATTATTTGTCACTTTTATACAAAAATAATTTCTGAGTGGACACACGAAAAACAGATAAATGAGTAATAAGTTGTTTTATATAAATTGCATCATTTTATAATTACCCATATTTGAATATAAGGCTGTCAAAAAGTGAAATTATAAGGTGACGAGTGATCAAGTGACATATTGTGCTCAGTGAAACAGCTGAGTGAATATGTGTACAAGTGATTAAAATATGTACAGTGAAGGAGGGCGTAGGACATGATGTATCCAGACCAATTCTAGCTCTTCAAGCAGAGCCTTGATCTGACCAAGAGGCGTGGCCGGGTTTCAACCTTATCTACGCACTCATTGAGTACAATGGTCTCTCATCAGGACAGGAGAGATGGCAGCCTGTGATTACAGAACGTGGGTTGAGCATACTGCATTGCATTGGAGTGTGTTCCAGACCGCAATATCAAAGGTTCTAGACTCACCTATATCCAGAGTTAATCACATAGTAGAGGGCAAGGGTCCTGCGGTCAGGCTCTATCAGAATTCTGAGGAGGAAGGTCTGGGATTTGTATTAAACTAATATTCACATAATATACTCAATAGTTACAACTTGATTATGAGGGTAACACTCAACCCAATAAAATGCAGGGAATCGAATAATAGGTTCCTCTTCCCAATTGACAGAGCATTACAGTATCGGGCTCAGTAGAGGTCAATTCTGTGGAAAGACTCAGGTCAGCTGGTCAGGCACTTAAAGGATTGGTATTTATCTATAAAAACGATATACTGAATAGTTATAACTCAGATTAAAACGGGGAAAGAATCACCCAGTAGACATGAGAGAGAGAGGGTTAAATGGCCGCATTCCCGATATAATAATGGCACATAAGTCTCGGTTTAAGAGTAAGTTCTGTCGAGTAAACGGGAAGAGAAGTCAGTATATGACCCGTTTGTATAGCTATTAGTTAAACCATCTAAATGCCTAAAACGGTGCTTACCAGCTGGCTAATACATCATAGCGGGTTGACAGGACGTTTGCCTGCCACCGCCTCTTGAAATCGACCTTCCGTACTTGTCACGGATTCACATTGATTAGGTAAGCACCGTTTTAGGCATTTAGATGGTTTAACTAATAGCTATACAAACGGGTCATATACTGACTTCTCTTCCCGTTTCTACTTTTTCGACAGAATTTACTTCCTTAAACCGGATTTTATGTGCCTTTATTATTCGGGAATGCGGATTTAACCCATTGCTTCCCTCTCTCATGTCATTCTACTGGGTGAGTTCTTTCCCCCGTTTTAATCTAGATATAACTATTCAGTATATCGTTTTTTATTAGATAAATACCAATCCTTTGAGAGTGCCTTGACCACGCTGACCTGAGTCTTTTTCCACAGAATTGACCTCTACTTTGAGCCCGATACTGTGTGCCTCTGTCAATTGGGAAAGAGGATTTACCTATTAATTCCTGATTCCCTGCATTTTTATTGGGTGAGTGTTACCCTCATAATCAAGTTATAACTATTGAGTATACTATGTGAATATTAGTTTAATACAAATCCCAAACCTTCCTCCTCAGAATTTATCTGATAGGGGCCTTGAGCACGCGGACCTGAGCCCCTTGCCCTCCTACTATTGATTAACTCTGGATACATTAGGTGAGTCTAGAGCCTTTGTATATTGCGGTCTGGAATCCAATGCAATGCAATATGCTTAACCCACGTTCTGTCCAAATTCACAGGCTGCCATCTCTCCTGTCCTGATGAAGACCCGTAATGACTACTCAATAGTGCGTAGATAAGGTTGAAACGTCGACGCTACCTCTTGGTCCAGATCAAGGCTCTGCTTGAAGAATTAGAATTGGATTAATAGCAGAGTCATTGTCCTTAGTCTGGCCTTCCTTTTTCCCTCCTTTGTACATATTTTAATCACTTTGTACATATCATTCACTCAACTGTTTCACTGAGCACAATATGTCACTTGGTCACTCGTCACCTTATAATTTCACTTTTTGACAGCCTTATATTCAAATATGGGTAATTTATAAATGATGCAATTTATATAAAAAACAACTTTTTACTCATTTATCTGTTTTTCGTGTGTTCCTTTCGGCTGAAATTGTTTTTGTATAAAAGTGATAAGATAATTTAGTTAAACTGTACAAGAAATTTGTCGCTCACCCAACAGAACCATTGTTGAGTCCAAAGTGAGGCAGCCTGGTCAGCAAAAAAACAGATGGATTGAGATGTGGGTAGGTAATTAGCAGTGGTTGAGATTAATTCAAGCATTCCATTCATCACTTTTTGTATACTTCAGAGTGTTGACTTAAGATAACATAACGTGTATTTGTAAAGCGCACATTCACACTGAAGGGCCTCTATGCGCTGAATAACAGATATTTACAGCTACCCAACTCAATGGTACTCATTTTATCAACCTCAGAAGGATGAAAGGCGGAGTGGACCCACCAGGATTTGAACCTGTGACCATGAGGTCAAACACAGGCCCCTACAGTGGACCCATTAGTCCACTGAGCCACCAGACTCAGTTGTCTGGGGTGGATGTGCCCAGATGTGGGTCAAAGCACAATGTGCCACTGGAACCAAGCTAAACCTGGCTGATGAGTGCTAATAAGTGCAAAACTGATCCTGGATTGCTTGTGAACCAGCTCAGGGAGGACCTTGCCTGGCATTTTGTGTGGGACTGTTTCCCTTGGAGCACGTTTGAGACTGATTTGCATAAGGCTGAGTCCAAACTGAGGTGGCAGGGGTGCAAAAAAAGATTGATTGGGATGCAGCCCGAGTAATTACCAGTGGCTGAGATTAATTGTAGCATACAAACACACAATATGTACGTCTTGATGGTATGAGTGTAAAAAAAGAATGACCTCAAAGGAGTGATCGGACAGAGCAAGAGAGCACTTTGCTGTTAGGACGAGAACCCTCACTCACCCGAAGGTGACATGCTTCATCATCGGGTCCCCTCCTCACACTGGGACCGCACGGTATCCAGTGTGGGCTACAACTCTCCAAAAACCAAAGGGGAGGAGCGCAGGTGTTTTGTCTTTCAAGATGAGTAATGTTGATGTACTAAAGTGAGGGGCAGAGTGCAATAATAATGTAAAGTGTAGATAAAACTATCTCATGTTGGGCAAAAATTGTTCTTTATTCTGATGCCCCCATTGGCTAGAGTTAAAAATTGAGTGGACAGGGGTAATGAGACTACCCTATCCTTTGTGGTCAACATGTTTCTTCCAAGAAAGAATCAATAAAGTTCAAAGGCATTTGTAAGGACCATAAAGAGAAATGTCACTCTGCTATTTACATTTTTTACCAGCCATACATTCGACTTGGTGGTTATTTGTGTGGCCCCATCAATGCAATAGGGTCCGCCTATAGCGCCTGAGCATGTCTAAAAAACTCCATTCTCCATCCTTAGTTCCCACCCAAATACAGAGCTTGTCTGCTTGTGTTCCGCCTCGTATGTGGGCTGGTGGGAGGCGGAAGAGACCGCAGACGGATCTATTTGAAATGGATTGCTTGTGTAAGTGAAGCATTCCATCCATCGCTTTTTCTATACTTCAAAGTCTCGCCCAAAGTGGGACTGGCATGCCCAAAAGTGGGTCCCATGTACACTGTGCCACTCAAACCAAGGTATACCTGGCTGATGAGTTCTAATAAGAGTGAAACCAGTCCTGGTTTGCTTATGTTCCGGGTCAGGGAGTACCTCGTCTGGCAGTTTGGGCTGACTGTTCTCATTGCAGCAGGGTCAAGACTGATGTCCATATGGATGGACCCAAACTGAGGTAGCATTGTGTGCAAAAAAAGATGGATTGGAATGTGACCCCATGGAGTTACCAGTGGCTGAGATTAATTTAATCATTCCATCCATCACTTTCTGTATACTTCATTGTGTCATCCTAAGTGGGACAGGTATGCCCAGATGTTGGTCCCATGCAAACTGTGCCAGTGGAACCAAGCTATACCTGACTAGTGAGCTCTAATAAGAGTTAAACCGATCCTGGATTCCTAGAGAACTTGGCCTGGCCTTTCAGGTTGGACTGTTCCCATTGCAGCAGGGTCAAGACTGATTTGCATATGGCCGGGTCAAAAATGAGGTGGAATTGTCTGCAAAATAATGATCAGTTGGGGTGGGATGCTGCCCTGAGTAATTACCTGTGGCAGAGGTTAATTCAAGTATTCCATCCAGTATCTTTTGTATACTTTAGAGTTTTGCATTAAGTGGGACGGGTATGCCCAGAGGTAGGTAATGTGCACATTGTGCCACTCTAACCCTACTTTATCTAGCTGATTAGCTCTAATAAGAGCAAAACCAGTCCTTGGTTGCTTGCGTTACGGTTCAGGGAGGACCTGGCCCAGGGAATTGGGCTGGACTGTTCCCAGTGGAGCAGAATCAAGACTGATTTGCATATGGCTGAGTCCAAACTGAGGTTACATGGTGTGCAAAAAAAGATGGATTGGGATGCAGCCCCAGTAATTACCAGTGGCTGAGATTAATTTAAGCATTCCATCCATCCCGTTTTGCATACTTCAGTGTGTCACCCTAAAAAGGACAGGTATGCTCAGACGTGGGTCCCATGCACACTGCCACTCAAACCAAGCTATACTGGGTGATGAGCTCTAATAAGAGCGAAACTGGTCCTGGGTTGCTTGTGGTCTGGTTCAGGGTGTACCTGGCTCGGCAGTTTGGACTGGACTAGGGATCCAGATACAGCAAGGATCAGGAAAAAGGGAGTACGGGTGTTGTAGGACTGGAATGTGAGGGTGTTGGGACAGGATATCGAAAATTATGGAAGGGCTGGTGAGGTGGCAGGCTATCAGTGGGTTGAGCATAGGATTGAGTAGGGTGGTGGTAGAAGTACAAAAATGTATTATACTAATGCATTCTGTAAACTGGTGGGTCCACTGCAACTCGGTGTTGCTTCAAGAGTGATCTAAGCACAACTGTCTATTCTATGCATTATATGTATGCACACTGTTCTGCTCTGAGCAATATGGCAGGGCTCTGAAGGTTACCAGCATGCTCACGCTCTGACCACTCCCATAGGTATTCAGACAGACTTGCCAAGCTGTGTCTATCATACATTGTAGGTGTAACAAGGGCAGTCAGCTGAAGACATTGATTACAATGGACATGTACACACTCACTTTATTAGGATTAATTGGAAATAACATGGAAATATAGTAAAGGCGGCATTTACGCCCATCTATTCTCTCCATATGTACCATTAACAAGAGCTATGACAGATCAATTCTTTGAATTGATGCAGTAGGACTGGAGTAGCTGGAGCACAAGAGACTCTTAGAAAATGTTGAGGCCTTTGAGATTTAAAAAACACTTTTCCATGCGACCCTAATTGATTGAAGAGGATGGAAAGTAGGACCTGCTGACTGACTGTCAAAAGCCACAGAGAGTTCTGGTAGTATCAGCATGTAATCCACGTTCTGGGGCAAGGTCGGACTGGCCAATCTTGCACTCTAGAATTTCCCCAGAGCAGGATGGTCTACCATGACACAACCATGCTCCCTGGCCACCATTAGAGTCATGGCCTCATTCAAGTCATGGCCTTATGCAGGTTGGTACTGGTTTTGATATTTTTTCCAGGACCAATTTCGCTTTCAAATCCGCCCCTGCTTTGAAGCAACTCCTTCCTGATATTACTGAGGGTAGTCCTCATTCGTCCAAGTTGGGAAGAATACTATCTTGAAGCCTTCTCGTGGTCCATTATCTTTGAGCTGTAGAGAGATGATGACTAACTTGATTCTCCATGGCCACTGCCTCGAAAAGTAAACCCGAGGCGAGCAGGGCCGGACTGGGGAACCAAAAGCATCGCTGGCAAAAATGCTCAGACCACCATCGCTCCCTTGATCTCCTCACAACATTCTTTCTTTTTTCAGCCATCTGTTCTCTCTCTTCTCTCGCTCTGATCGCTTTCTCTCTACCGTCCCCATCCTGCCTCGCTTTCTCTCTCTCTCTTAAAGCCTGCCTGCGCCTGCTGCAATTAACCTCAAGGAGTTGGAGAAAGTGACAGAGGCACTAGGGGTGCTCGCTGCCCAAAAAAACGGCCTCCAGAGGCTCCAGCCTTCCAGCGAAATTCCTGGTGGAGTAAAAGGCCTGTCTGGGCCTGGAGGCGAGGCAATAGTTTGCAAGGCAAAGAAAAGGAGACACAAAGAGAGGGAGAGCAGCACAAGAAGCTGATGACAAGCGATTTTTTATTTTATTTTGCAAAACAATCACTATACAGCAACAGACACAATTGGCAAATTGGATTGTAAAACATGAACTAACTATCACCAGCCATTCCAGAACTGCCTTTCAATGTACTAGGCTCTAGCATTATCAGATAGCACACAGGTTCCTAACTGCACACTGTACTTCTTTTCAGTAGCTCAGCACGGATAATTCTTATGGGTTTTCTCTTTGCTAAAGTTGAAATGTCTTTGTTTTGTTTGTTTGTTTTACTGTTTCAAGTGAGTAAGTTACTTGTTACATGACCTGGCTCCCCCCAAAAAATAGGCTCAAGCAGTTAGAATAACGTTCTTGCCTGATAACCAAAAAACACAACGTGTGTCAAAACGGCTGTAACTATCTACTGTTTAAAGAAACATCCAAGAACCCGGCCTGAGAAATGTGACATCACCCTGCAACGCACAGTGGAATAAATTAGCCCTTCTCTCTCTCTCTTCCCTTCGGGTAGCATTAGAGTAGTTCTGATAAGGATGTTTGTCTTTCGATTGCTTAATCTGGTAGAGAAAATGATGACACAGTGGTGACGGAAAACTGAAAACTAATGAAAATCTACCATTCATATCTGATCCACATTTACCACACCAATGTTATCCTTTATTAGAACACTGGAATGTTGAGCGCTCCAATGAAGACAATGGAGTGCTCCCGGCTTCTAATGGTGCATCAACATTTCACTTTTTTCCTTTTACAGCTGTTGCTACAAACAAAACCCTCATGGATCCCGAAGGGATTTCAACCCCCTCGGGCTCCGTGAGGCCTTTGTTTTACTAATTAAAACATCCTGCCCTCTAGGGGCAGAATGTTCTAATAGCCTTATAGCCCTCCGTAGTGGGCTATACCAGCCATTAAAGGCCCACTCCCTTTTTTACAGGCCCGAGCCGAAGCTGGCCTTTAATAGCTGGTATAGCGCGCTGTGGTGTGCTATTAGGCTGTATTAGATGCCCATATTTGTTCCATCCCGTCTGTCAGCTTCAAAAAATTATTTTAAAATTAATGAGCTATGATGTGGTTTGTTTATGCAGCACAGGTTAACCCTTCTGGGTGTGCTGTCAAAGTTTCTAAAGCCGATGCCCAATACATATGATAATTATTTACTCGCGTAATTCTGCATATCATTACCACACGGAAGTTGCCTAAAAATCCTGCGAGATTACGTGAGAAGAGAAATTTTGCATTTAGCAATATTTTCTTACCACAAAAATGTCCCCTCTCATCAAAAATAGATGCGAGGATGCATTTTTTTCAAAGAAGTAGAGCTAAAGAACAGAACATAAACATCAGTGCAAGCAGCCACTCCCGCTTGTTAAATACGCTCTTGTGGTAGGATTTTTCACCCCAAATTACTCTTGATAACGTGAGCGGGCGAAATTATGTTCCTATTGGTAATTCCTCATCAAAGAGTAACATGGAATTATCAAAATTACTCCGGAGTAAAATCACTCTCAGGCATAATTACAGTACCTTAATAGGTCTTAATTTCAAGAAACAGTAAATAGTCAAAGTGCATGTTTTACACACCCATATCACATTTCAGTTGTATAGAGCGAAACTATTTATTGAACCACTACTTTTGTCATATGATCTAAAAGTATATTTAGCTGGATTTTGGTCATGAAATTATAGTTTAACAGTGTAAATTAACACTAACTTAAACGTTTGCCGACTTTTTTGGCAAAATATGTGGTTAAATACAAACTATACTGCAATTGCGTGAGTCAGGCAAAGAAAGACTCTGCTCACCTCATAGAAAAGAGTGGTTTGCTATTATACGTACAATAATCAAGGATTGTTAGTCTTGATTTCTGATTTTTTGAGAGCACAATAAACTTGTAGCCTCAAGCAAAACCCCATACAAAAACCGATGGGTGGTAGGGAATGCAGATGGGAGAAGTGTAGAGAACAGTAGACATGCTCTGTTCAGTCACACTAATCATGGAATCGGAAACAGTCCCTCACTGTCTCAATCCAAAAGCTTCCAAGGCCAAGAACTTGCTCAAAAACAATGCTGAGAAATTTAGCAGATGCTTCTCTGCCGGAAAAGTAATTCATGTTGGTGCTCGCCCTGATAATGACAGTCTGCCTTAGTTAATCCTAAATCAATAACTGACATCCATTTTAGATGGTGCATTCATTTCTTCTTTCGCGTGTGCACAGCCCAACATTCGAGTAGGCGCAGACTTCCATGTTTTCACTGGTTTATTTTGATAAAAATTCTTCGTGGCTTACTTTGATGCAAAAGGCTCTGCGATTAAAGCATTTGGGGCAAAAGGCCAGCCACACCTGCTTCAACCGCTCTTGCTCACGTGAGCAAGAAGCTAAATCAGACTAGCAAAGATATGTATTCATAGCAGACACGTCTTCCTACAAATTGTAGAATTATGGGGTTGCCCCGTGTTCTGCATTGATTTATTCCAGGTTAACTACAATGATTGCTAAGAAAGTAGAATACAATTTTTTTTTCTTGATCACAAGGTCGGATTGCCAAATGAAATACATTTGTGGCAGGGGACAATACAGACTGCCAGCTTGATACACATAATCATTACTGTACAATGAAAACACACTTTGAGGCTAGACTTTATGCTTGGCTTCACAAAGAAGGGCTTCCAGCACCCATCAATAAAATGGTGACTTGTTGCAGCTGTGCGAAGGCGCAGAGGTGACAACAGGAGAAACACCTAAATTGCACGTGGAGGGGTGAAGCAGAGGAGATGTCAAGTGACCACCGCTACTTCAGAGTCTGGTATGAGGCAGTGGTTCTTGAAAGCTTTTTGCTCATAGGTATCTCCGCAAGCGTACACTACCTGCCCGGTAGTGAGTGCACTGTTCCCAAATGCACTCTCAAGAGTTAAAACACAGGACTTTCTGTCAGTACATTTAATTCATAGCAAACTTTGCAGTCCTTTTTTCCTGTCTTCCATCTCTTTGCCCTGGTGTTTTGAATTAGGCACTCAGCGTTCTGGTGAGATATTCTAGGCTTATTATAAGCAACATCAATAGAACAATAACATGTACTCCGTTCCCTAAGGATGCGCCTTCAGTTCACGTTGATAAAATTCCCAACCACTTCTTACAAAGTTTTCTGGTTCACATAAAAATGTGTCAGGCCCTAAACGCAGGCAAACGAAGAGTGTTTGAAAATAAAATTTAACTCAGAAGGGCAGTGGGTGTATTTTAGGGCTTTCTCAGGTTTTCCACAGTTGGGAGAAACCTCTCAGAAACTTTGTTATGTAAAATATATCCTGAGCAGTATGGGGCACAGGGAGTGGCAGCGTGCCACTGAATGTTCTAAAATATAGTTGTTTTTTTAAATTATTTTTTTCTGAGGCACAGTTATTCTTTTATCTGGCACAGTTTGAATGTTCCAAACTTTGGAGAGTGAGATTTATGAGATTCACACGTTCCTAAATGTAAAATGTAGCTTTTCTCTTTAAGAGTTTTGACCTAGTGCTTAATTATGTCCTTATTTTAGTCCTGTGTGTATTCTTTTCTGCTATACATTTGAAGCCAGTCATGCGTTAGACGGCTCCTGTATAATTAGCAACAACAATTAAATTATTGTGCAAAAATTGTAACATAACAGTGATTTATATAAAGTGGAATAATCTGTCAAAAATTGTCCAGAACCTCATTTAAATTAATGCACTTAAGTTAATCAATTGGTTTCTCACAAAAAGGACCAAACCGGCTACGCAAATTACAATTTTCTTAATGTCCTATAAAAAGCAAATTGACAATGCCTTATTTAAGGGGCTACGACCCGCCTGGCCCATGTCACCATAGTGAAGGTTGTTACTCCTTCACAACAAAATTATTTTTATCTCCATCCGATTTGTAAGAGAGCTGCTATCTATAACTGCAACAGAGGAAATACTTTGAAGCAAAAGTCGGGGGAGCTGTTGATTGCAGGAAGTGCCAGAAATCAGTTAATCACATGAAGTGTCTTCCTCCACCCAGCATGACTTTCTATTCTATGTACAATCTTTAGGTTGTAAACTTTACAACACAAAAGCTTGTGAAACTCCAAGAAAATGTATTTCTTTGTGACAAACGTTTAACAGTCCTCTTAATCCTCCAGATTGTGGGGAAAGATCACATCAGAATAAGGATATTACGTTTCTGAATGCAGGGCTCAAGAAGTGAGTTTGCTTTGCACGTTCTATACAGAAACTTAGTTGACTCAGAAATTGCTGTATATTTGTTTTGGATATCAACTCCCACTGCCTACAGATTTCTTTCTTTGCTAAAAAGCTGCTTCCGAATAGGAACAATTCTTGTATCATCCAATGTAAAGTATTCTAGATTTCGATGCTGTGTATGATTGGGTATGGGTGTATAGGTTTGTTGACAAGCAGGTCTCCTTATTTTCTATATTGCTTGCTGTTTTTACTGCATTACCCTATCACTAAGTTTGGAGGGATAGCTCCGTTAGAGAGACCCACAATTCTAACAAGGGGCATTACAACAATTTCAACTTTAGCAAATGAAAATTTAAAAAAAATAATAAGGTAGACTTCAAATAATCATTTAAAACATATATCATCTTTCTCAAACAAATTTCCAGGATCATCTTTCTCACCACCCCAGAAAAATTAAAATGAAAGATTGTCTTCTAGCCCCTTGCATGTCAAAGGGACTGCTATGTGACATTAACACAAACTAGCAGTTTCAAGGTGTTACAGAAAGCAAGGATATGCTAAACATCTTGTACCTTTTTCCTTTTGCCTCATTTGTGTTTTTAATTGACTCGGATGTGAGAACACCCTGCTAACACATACTTTTACGTGCCTACAATTCCTATACCAAAGAGTGGCAAGAGACTCGGATACTGTGAGTAAAGAGAAATATTCAAATCTATGAAGGAGTTATCACAAATGTCCACAGAGAAATATATACATACATATCTATAACACTGTATCAAATAGGGGAAAGAGTGGCATGGAGAGTGGTAACATAACCAGAAAATGAGCTGCCTTACCAACATGCTCATCATTCGCAGTGCTTTTAAAGAAACGGGTACCACCAAGCTCTGCGTTCCGGCTGGCACACCGCCTCTTTTTCAAGTGAGACTCCTGATACTTTTCAGCAGGTCACTACTCGCCAGAAGAAATCAGGTACTGTGGCAAAGAAAGTACCAGCACTTCTTTATGTTTTTACCACCCACCCCATACCCATTGCAAGCATGGAACCAGCCACCCACCCAGTGCAGTAGGAACGTTCACTTACAAAAGTTGCTCTTTTGTACCACGTCATAAACACTGTTAAAAAAGCCTCTTTGCCAATTTCTTCCTCCCAAACGTTACAGTACAAATACTTTATTTGAACCCATGAACGCTGAAGCAAATGCCCCCTTACAGTCCCTTTGCATTTTCAAATAACTTAAGGGAATATTTTTTAAAAATCCTCTCCTTTTGTGTTTTTTTAACGAGAACACTAGAGTTACTTGCATGCCCTTTTTGTCTTGTGATCCGCATTCGTTTAGCTTCGGTCTGACTCAAACATCAGTAATAATGGTTACAGCGCTTCACCTGTAAGCTGGAAACTGTGCACTGGGCAGCAGTTTAGGGGGGGAACAAGAAAAGTCTCTTTGCTACATGGTGGTGGAACACCCCCCCCAAGGGCATGTCAGGTAAAAATGCATTATTATCATAGTACTGCATGCAAGACAGGTCAGAGCAGCAGTGACTGGCAGATATGATACAAGTGTGCCCATGTATAAAGCCAGCGCCTTCCTGTGGGGGATGAAAAATTGGTGCCGAGTTAGGATTCTGGGTTTTTTCGAGCGTGGATTTTCTTTTATTAATAATATTCTTATGGTACCGTTACTACAGTCTCTCGGGGGATAGTGTGAGTTCTCTCGGATTTTGATAGGAATGAATGTAATAGTTTGCTCTGAGCCCAACACCTGCCTAGAGCTCATGCGTTATATATGATCATAGGGCCTTAGGTGACTGATGAACTACATTCATAAGCCCTGCTTGGCCAGGGCGGCTGTGACGTCTTCAGCAAGGGTGGCCAACTGGGGTGATTCCAGCATATTGATGCTACCAGTGGAGGAGCCATTGCTGATTCGGCGCGGGGTGGCAGCAGCGCTGGACTGGCCTGGGGACTCACTGATGATCTCTGCACCATGGTCAACACGGGCTTTGGCCGTCTCTCGGAAATGCAGCTTCTGGCAGTCGATCTGTACGAGAAAAGAAACATTAGAAGAAAAAAAAATAACTTTGTTTTATACGACGCTCAAGGCCTGGCATCTGTCATTGGCAAGGATAGTCGCATAAGAGAAACACAACTGCATTTTCCTTTTTTTGCTTTTTATTAGATTATTAAACACAAACATCGAGTACATCTCCATATCATGACCATGGATTGATTGAGATACTGCATTTCTTTAATTTCCTTGTTTCAGGTCGAGCATCTGCTCACATGCGCTGTCTGCAAGACCTGTTGTTTTCACTATAAGCATGTGAATTCCTCCTGCTGCTTACCATAGGTGCACTCGTGTGTCAGTGTTCTTTACTGACTGCTCATTAGTTGGTGCTCCTGATACATCACTTCCGTTTATCGTTCGGGAGCACCGGCCAACCACTGTAGGTGCTTGTATGCTCATGTGGGAACTAGTTCTTTAAAATTCATTCTCAGCGAGGGAGTAGGAAACATGTACAGCTTCCTTACACTGTAGGGGATTACTTGTTTAAATTACTAATATATGATGGTATTTCAGGCTTGCTATTTTTAATCGAATTTTACTATGTTTAATGCGGGGACAGCCGTGGTGACGAATGGGAAACTCCTAGCAGCCCTCCTATCATGCCCTTTACAGAGTGCGTCCATCTGGGCTCCATGTACAAGTGACTGCCGTGCTTTAGAGCTTTTCAAAGTGCCATGCCACGCGCCTAAATCAACTTTTTAAAAACCTTTTTTCCCAACAGCAGCAAAATGCTGCGCTTTTACTTTAATAAGGGCGCCCCTGCACATATTGTCAGCAGTTCGGCAGCTTCTAACATTTTCGCCGCTTTCCCACGTGACTGAGTTGTCGCTGTTGTGTTGCCTCGTCGTAGCTCCAAGACTTCTCCCTTCATCGGAATTCTGACCAGCATGCAGTTTCCTAATATCCTTTTGGTCAAAATGTGTGTGCGCCGTAAATTATTGATATAATTTTTTTTTTAAAAGTACAGTTTTTAAATTAAAACTGCTATTTTAAGGTGCGGTACAACTACTCCCAACCTGTGAAGAGTAGCGTTGCAGTGTGTTTGTAATTTGCGATTGCATTTCTTTTGAAACAGGAACTGTGTGCCTGTGCCCTCACAGAACCTGTGCTGCTGTCTACATAAGAAACCGGTGTACTCGGTACACGTAAATCAAATATGCAGTAATGTAAACATTACAAACCGCAACTGGTATCCTGGTGTGGGTGTGTTTAAGTAGTTTCCCCATGGGTACCCGTTATCATAAAATACATTACCTTCTCGTAAGTCTTCCTCGCCACCAGAGTTACGAAGTGAGCTTTAGCTCCACACACCAGAACCCTCCAAAGCAAATTAGCATCCCATGCATCCCATCCCTCCCCAACATGGCCGACCTCCGTCACCCTTGACCCAGTATAAGGGGAGGGTCGACCCACCCAACTTCCTGTTTTTTTTGTTCTGCGCTGCAGACTCTCCAAGTTCTCTTTTCAGGTTAGTGTGGGCGAGGTCCTGCTCTAGCAGATCCCACGGCCCTGGGGGTGAGGCCCTGCGCAAGCCGGCTCATTGTCTGGGTTCCCCTCCCTTCCCCCGCACCTCGTGTTCTCCTATTTTAATTAGCCCTGCACTAGCGGGCTCTGGCGGGGTTGTGCTCTCCTGTTTTCATTAGCCCTGCTCTGGCGGGAATGTGCTCTCCTGTTTTCATTAGCCCTGCACTGGCGGGCTCTGGCGGGATTATGCTCTCCTGTGTTATTTAGCCCTGCTCTAGCGGGCTTTGGCGGGATTGTGCTCTCCTGTTTTTCTAAACCCTGCACTAGCGGGGTTGGCTCTCCTGTTATTTAGCCCTGCACTAGCGGGCTCTGGCGGGATTGTGCTTTCCTATTTTACTGGGCCCTGCTCTAGCGGGCTCTGACGGCTTGGGGCCCTGCACTTACGGGCTCCCCTCGGTGTGCTCACCCCTCTGCGGATGTTGCTGGCCGGCGCGCCTGTGCCGGTCTTCTTGTTCCGTGTTCTGCCTAGTCGCCGTCTGTCTGTGGGGGTCGTGTGGCGTGGGACGCTCTCCTGCATGCCTCTTCTCCCTTCCCTGCTGTTGGGTGACCTGGGGTTCTTTGCGTCCTCAGGTCTTCCTTCCCCCCTCCCGGGGGATGGCGCCTCGCACGGCTGGCTTCCCGCTGCCTTCTGGCTTCCATTGGCTTGTTGCTCTTGGCATTCCTTGCATGTTTAGGGCCCGGTCGCGGTGCGTGTTGCATGGTGGCTGTCCTCCTTTCGGGGGTTCGCTGGATGGCCGGCCTTGTACATGGCTGGTACTGCACCTTCTGTGGTCAGCCTGCCGCATCCTTTTCCTTTGCCTTTCCCGAGCTGGGACCGTTTCTGTTTGGCTCTGGGATCGGTTGGCCGTGTCTGAGGTTTCTCTTTGGCAGTGTGGGGGTGAGCGGGGCCGCCCTCTGTCGGCTTCTCTGCTTGAGTGCCTGTTGTTTGCTGCCGGCTTTTCTTTTGCCTCTCGTAGTGGGGATGTGGCTCAGTGGTATAGTGCATGCTTTGCGTGGTTGGGGTCTGGGTTCGATCCCCGGCCTCTCCGATACTCTTGCCATGCTTATTGCCAATGCAGGAATTACATAATTAATAGTGAAAAGGAGATATAATATGTTGCCGCCCTCTGTGGGATGCTGTTCTCTTTTCGTTGCTTGGTTGTGCTCTTGGGAGCATGCTTTGGTTGAATTTCGTTTTGCTTGGCAGGTTGGGGTGGCCTTCACGTTGGCTCCAGGATCTGACTTTCTCTGTTTCCTGCTGCTTCACGATTTCGTTCTGTCTTGTGCTGGCTCGCACAATGGGTTGTTTTTATTGCTTTGCCTACACCCATTTTGGTCACGTACAGTGCTTTCTCTGTGCAGTGTGAGTCTGGGTCCCTGCACTTCTTTTGTTTTTGACGGGAGGCTCCCTTCTCTCTTCCAGCTGCTGCAATCCGTTTAAGGGGACAGTGTCTGCTCTTCTGGGTTGCATTCATGTACTCTAGGCAGGGGGTTCCTGCACTTCTGTTTTCCCTTTCCAGCGCTGGTCGGTGTATACGTTTTTGTGTTGTGTACTTGTCCCTTCATTGCTTCATTCTCTGATTCCTGCGTTTAATTACTCCCTGGCGGTTCTGGGGCGGTCTGTCCGTCCCGGGGCTGATTCTTTGGTCCCCAATGGGCTTGCCCTTTCATGAACGGGGTCTCGGATGGGGCTCCCTGTTCTCCGCTGTCTCCCGGTGGGCTCGTTCTGCCCCCGCATTCTAGACCTGCTTGTCCTTGGTTTCCGGCTGTCGGGGCCCCAGTTGGGGGGCTTCTGTTGCCTTTCATCACGACCTGGGTGGGTTGACTCCTGTTTGTTTTGGACACCCTCCCTCCTGGGGCTTTCTTTCTCGCTCCCCTGCCTTCGGCCACGCCTACTTGGGAGGCTCGGTTGGCAGGCCTTAGGGATCTTCCCGTACATGGGCCATTCGTCTGGTCCTCCGGTTTTGTGTGTGGGTCCTGTGCTTCCGGATCTTCTGCCCCAGGGGTCTTCACGGTGGTGTTGGCCTTGGTCGGGTTAGTCCGCAGGGATGGGTTTCGGGTGCTCCCATCCCTTGTTGCCTGGCTGTCCTCTGCCTCTTCTTTCTCTTTGGAGGCTCTTCTCGTCCGGAGGGCCTGCTAGGTCCTGGCTCGTCAGGTGTTCCGGGTCCGCCTGATATAGTCCGTTCTGGTTCCTCGCCCGGGGCTTGGTGTCCCTCGGGTGTCCCTTGCTGATGGTCAAGGGGTTGGTGTTCTTTCCTGTGGGGCGGTGGTCGTCCTTGATGGGGGCGGGGGGGCCTGGGTTGTCTCCCGGCCTCGGTTCCGCTCCTGTCAATCCGTGGTTGTTTTCTAGCACTGTCACTGTTCTTCCCTGGGCTCGTCTTTCTCTGTTTCCGTTGGTGACCCATCTCTTGCCCCAGTGGGTACCTTGTTCCGCAGATTCCGTTCGGCCGGTGGTTGTGTCTCCGCTGATTCGGTCCTATCTCGGTTGGTGGTGTCCACTCTCTGCTGCGGTCTTCCTTTTCTGGGGTCCCCTTCCTGGGCAGTTGCGACCCCTGCCTGCTTGGGGGTTGGGGCGTCTTTCGTTTCCCAGTCTGTGCGGGTCTGGTGGCTCGGTGTACTAATGCATCCACTGAAGGGGCCAGTGTTCAACCTCATGGTCACAGGTTCAAATCCCGGCGGGTCCACTCGGCCTTTCATCCATTTGATGTCAATATAATGAGTCCATTGAGTTGGGTGACAATACAACATCTGTTTTTCAGCGCCAAGATACCCTGTTGGGGTGAACCTGCTCTATACGAATACACATGTTATGTTCACACAGGTTTGTTGGTTCGCCTGCAGGCGGATTGCTCGTCCCGCTTCTGGGTTCTGTGGGCTATCCATTTGGGTTTTCTGGTCTCTGCTTGACGGTTCTCTTGTGCTGGGTCTTTCCTCCCCTGGCTTCCTTCTTCCTGGGCGGCAGTGTCCTTCTGTCACGCGTGCGGTTTGGGTGCCCGACGGTGGCTCTGTTTGCTTCTGGGTTCACTGCTCTCTTGCCTCGCTTCGGCGCTCTCTTCCCGTGCTCGGGGCGTGGCGGCTGGTTGCACGATTGTTCCGTTGCCCGGGCTCCCTGCTTCAGCCTGTCCTCGGTTTCCTTGGCTTGTGCGTGTTCTGTGCATGTTTTACCTGGACATGGCGTTTGTTGTGTTGGCACGGTCCTCTCGGTTCGCCGCCCTTGGATACTTCTGCTTTGGGTGTGGGTTGTCCTGGGGTGCTGGTCTTTCCTGGGTCTTCCTTTCCCATTGCAGGACCCTCCGCTTCCTGTGGGGGTTCTGCGTCTTCTTCCAGCCTGGCTCTTGTGTTGTTTGGTGTTGTTGAGCCTGCTGCCTCAGGTTTGCTCCCTGGTGGTGGTGGCGTTGCTTGCGGGCTCCCGTCACCCAGCTGCCTGTGGCCGTACTACCCTGTATGCTCCTGGTTTCATCTAATCTCGGACGTTAGGCTGGATTGGGCCTAGTTGGTGCTTGGATGGGTGTCCGCCTGGGAATACCAGGTGCTGTAGGCTGAAGCTGTTTCTGTGGCCCCGTGGTGGGTTGCTTTCCTTTCTTTTGGCTTTGCCTTGGGCCTGGCCCCTTCTTCTCTTCGGGCTCGGTGGGTGGCCTTGCGGGCGTTCCGCGGTCCTCTGTTGGCCAGATTGGATCCTTTGGTGGCCGGGTTGCTTCGGAGTTGTTTCCTGCTGCGTCCTGGGGCTTTTTGCCTGGGTTCTTCCGTTGGTGTTGCTGGCCATTCTGTGGGGTTTGTTTTTACCCAGGTGGCCTACAGGAAACTCTCCTTGTAGGTGGGGTTTTTTGGTGGCCATCGTATCTGCTGGTCAGATTGGAGTGCTGGGGTCCCTCCTTTGCTCTCCTCTGTTCTTCCTCCTCCTGCCGGACCGTTTTGTGTTCGGTCCGGTTCGTTGGCTTCTGCCCGCGGTCCCCTTGGTAGTCCCCCGTTCCCGGTGGTTGTTGCCTCCTTTCCCGCCGGTCGTTGGGTCGGGGATGGCTTCTGCTCTCTCGCTGTCGGTTGTTCGCCAGGCGGTGTTGCTGTTTTTGGTACGGACTGTGTCCTTTTGCTGCTGTGTCATCTTGTTTGTCACTATTGGGTTCGGTCCGGTCTGGTCAGTTGCCTTCTCTCTCCGCCCTGTGTGGTTGGTTTCTGCTGGCTGTCTTGCTGGTCTCTGGTGCCCGAGGTTCGGTGGTTTCTGTCCAGGTGCAGGGTCGGTCTTTCTGGGGTCTGTCTGTCTCCTGGGCCCTTATTCGGGGGGCCCCCCTGTGCTTCTCGGTTGGGCCTCTTCCTGGTCCTCTTGGCATTTGCTCCTGGTTCCCTGCTGGGTGGTGTTTGGTGCTCCTTCTGCGGGGAGGCTTTGTTGGCCGGTTCTCGGGGCTCGTTCTTCCGGGTCCTGTGGTTCGCGCCTTCAGTGCTTCTTTTTGGTGGTTGTCCTCCTGTTTGCTTTAGATTCCACCTTCTGTTTTGCATTCTCCCGTTGTCTGTGGTTTCTTGTGAGTTTCCATGATGCTGCTTGGCTGCTTGGCTTGGGTATGTGCTCACTGCGTAACTCTGGTGGCGAGGAAGACTTACGAGGAGGTAATGCCCCGGTTACTTACCGGTAATCTTCATTACTCCGAGTATTGTCTTCCTTGCCACATGAGTTCCCATCCCTCCCTCCCTGTTTGGCTATCGGCTTCATGTGGTTCTTGGGGCTTGGTAGTTCTACAGGAAGTTGGGTGGGTCGACCCTCCCCTTATACTGGGTCAAGGGTGACGGAGGACGGCCATGTTGGGGAGGGATGGGAGGCATGGGATGCTAATTTGCTTTGGAGGGTTCTGGTGTGTGGAGCTAAAGCTCACTTCGTAACTCATGTGGCGAGGAAGACAATAATCGGAGTAATGAAGATTACCAGTAAGTAACCGGGGCATTCCTGATGCCAGGGATACGTTCTACGCTAAAGCTGATTGGGAGCTATCTTTGGCTGCCCTGAGTTCGCCCCCGCCCCGCTTTTATTTGAACCCCTCCCTTCCAGGGTTGAGCAAGTAAGCCCCATTTTATGTCACTCGCCTGGCGCCGTTGTAAGCTGTGTGTGACTTACAAAGCATCCACCTTTTTACAGCGTTTGGTTCTAGTGGACATCGATGGGGCCGTTAGGTAAGCTTTACAATGCTTTGGAACTTGTTTCCACCAGAAAATGTGAGATGGAACTAGAACACAAACCCGGCATTTTTTAGTTCGTACAGACCTAAAATTGCAGTGCAGCCTGTAAGACCGGTTTTGTTGTACTGTTTGGTGTGCGGCTTTGATGTTCAAGGGACTCATTTCTTGAGCACTCGAACAGTATGTGAAAGCAAGTTTATGAAGTTTTACTGATGGAAATCAACAGTAGTTCAAGAATAGCGGCTCATTTATACGTTTCTACAAATGATGTCCCTTTTTCTTTTATTTTAAACTATAAATGTTACTGTTAGCGCTATATAAAGAGAAACTGTGGATTTATTTTATTTTGCCAGTGAAAAAACTGAAGTGCCACATATATAATATCAAACTCCTTACTCAGTTGTAATATAGAGTCACATGTGTAAAGTGCAGGGGTTCCGGCTGACAGTTCTGGTTGGATTCTTCCTATTGGAGCAGAATCAAGCGTAGTTTGCATATTGCATGTGTTTCTAGGGTGGCTTACCAGCCCCAGTAATTTCCAGTGGCTGGGATTCATTTAAGCAATCCACTAACCACTTTTATTTTTCAACCACTTAGTTGGCATGGACCTTTTTATTTTTTTTACTTTAATACTTGTATAACGCAGTGTGCCATAAGCATAGCATTACTATGCTTCAGTATGGGTGCCATGGTAACTTTCAAAAGGAGTATCTCTATATTTGGGGTTTTTGTATACACAGTTCTCTCCCAAGTATTACTTTAAGGAATTTGCAAATGCAGAACTGTGCAGATTGCAACCTGGTTTACCACATAATATCCACCAAAGACAGTTTCTCCACTACAAACAGTAGTGGTAATAAATGGCACACTTAGGATCTACATACCAGCCAACACCTCTTGGGGGCATCAACAGCGACATACGCGATTTGAGCCAGTCCTGTTTTTTGCTAACTCAAGCCATGGAACAAGACCCACTGCAGAAAGTTACGTCGGTTAATCCTTTTAGAAATATACGAATTCCATTCAGTGGCCTTAGTCAATGAGGCTCAGATACAGTGTCTAGTTATTGCTTTTCCAAGGATCCATTCCTGCTTGTGCCCCACAGTAAGTGACTACACCATTTCCCGTGTTTTGTAGCATCTGTTCCCATCCTTCATGCAAGCTGCATTGCCTGATGAATCCAGCAGTAGCCCCCATTCTGTGAGTGGCCTTGTTACGTGTGGTCTCACTGACTTGCCCCATGCTTGTTTGGATAATCGTTATCAATTTGCTGGAGTCATTAATAATCTGCATTACATCACTGTGGAGGCTACTCTAAAGGTGCACTTTTCCCTTGTGATAATGTAGGAACACAATTAGCACTAAACGCAATTGCAGAGTCACCCATTTTTAGCGCCTGGAAATAATACATTATCCAGGTAACTGTTAGTTTTTCACAGTACTGCTTTTTTCAGAAGGGTTCATACAGTTCTAGAAAGGTTTCCTTGTTAGAAATATAGCTGAAAATTACATCAAATATTTAAAAAGAAGAAAACTCTGTAGGGTTCATTGAATTGTAGGAAACATCGTGTGACCAACCACAGAAAAGAACATTGCCCAGCAATAGCATAAGGAATAAAAGAGATTCCATAAAGCAAGTAAAGGGTGCAGTGCCACAGACTGTTACTAGGTGTCCCTGTGGAGTTGCAAAGGGATCTCTATTAGCCTCATCAGTTACTGCACTCCTTAATGCAATTATAAATAGAAAGATTCCAGCTGATCATATATTTCCATTTGTTAATATTGGAAGTGAGATTTTTGTTAGCTTCAGTTTTAAAAATCCACCATTGCTGTTTATTTAGCTTTGTTTGTGAATTAAAGCTAAATAAACAACAATGGTGCATTTTTAAAACTCAAGCTGACCAAAATCTCACTTCCAATAAAAACAAATGGAAACGTATGCTCAACTGCAATTTTTATCTTTACAATTGCATTAAGGATGCAATACCTTATGTGGCTAATAGAGGTCCCTTTACAACTCCCCAGGGACACCTAGTAACAGCCTGTGGTACTGCATTCTTTCCTTGCTTTGTGAATTTTCTTTTATTACTATGCTACTGCTGGGATATTTTTTGAGAAAAAATATACATCTAACCAACATTATCATTTGCAACGCCAATAGCTAAAACTTTCACTAATGCGAGACCTATTGCCTTGCAAATGCTTGTTATTTATTGGATTTAAACCAGATAATCACATTTTTACGGGAGCATTGTCTCTAAAAGACAAATAAAGGAAGTTCTTTAAAGTTACTGTAAAAAGTAAGGTTAGGGAAAAGCCAATGGGAAAAATATGTTGTAGAATACTCGTAAATACACTAGACTTGAGGAATAACTGATGTCAGGCGGAATAAAACTGCCAATCCTTACAGGCCACACTAGAGAAGACCCAGCCATCTAGAAATATTGTATTGGTAGTTGTCTCCATCATTTGTTCTTCACTGACTCATAAACACTGAGGCCCAGATTTATAAAGGGCTTGTGTTGCCCTTGCAAGGTGACGCAAGTCAATGCAAGCCCTTTAGAGAGATTCACTAAGCCATGCAAAGCCACCTTGCTTGGTTCTGAATGACTTAGTAAATCCAGAGTAACGCAAGGTAGCGCTAATTGCTGCCTTATGTTATTCTGTGTTGGGAAGGTGTTCCATGGATGGAATGCAGGCGTTCCTATGCATCCACCCATGGATTTTGATGCAATCCTAAATGTACTAAGGTTTTGTAAACCTGGGATTGCGTCAACTGCTACACCCTCCCAACAGATGCGTAACAAGGAGAAATGTCAAGATTTCTCCTCGTTATTTCCTCTTTCTGTGTGTGCTGCACACATAGAAAGAGGAAAGTGCCTCAGAGAATTGTTTTTGTGCAGGAAAGTGACCATTCCAGCACAAAAAAACCAAGCCTGCCTGAAACGCAGACACCCTTGCACCATGGCGCAAGGGTGCCTGCATTGGCGCTAGGCTGCATTCAGTGCTCCAGCGCAGGCAGAGAGCAGGAATGTGTCATATCTTAGTAGACATGGTGCATTTCTGCCCTCTCCCGGTCACGCAAAGCAGCGCAGCAGGTTGTCTTGCTACATTGCATGACTTTTTGATAAATCTGTGTCTGAGAATTCTGCCCCTACATGATCTCACCCATGTGCGGGATACTAGAGCACTTTAATAAGAAAGTTAATAACCATATTTGGATGTCTTTGAACTTTGGAAAATTATGTATGGCTTCGTTAAACAGTTGAACTACATGTTTGACAGTCTCTGATTCAGTGGCGGCTGGTGACATTTGAAAGTGGTGGGCGAAAAATTAGTGGTGGAGCACACCGCGGCGAGTGAGCGTAGCGAGCGAGCCTGAACGACCTAAGGAGGGTTCGGCGGGGTTCTCCCCCCGAGAAAATTTTGAAAAATGAGTGGGCAAATGGTGCATTTTCAAGACTTTCGGAAGCCTTCGGAATGCTTTCATTAAGCGGCAAAGTCATTTGTGAACAGCTTAATTACCCTAATCACCTCCTCTCCAGCTGTCAGTGCGTTCGGTCTCTTTAGCTATTTCTTTCATAAAAAAGGAAGTTTGGGGAAATGAGTTCTGCAAATCAGCTGATTTAATAATCCCCCAAGAGAATGCCAGCACACTCAGCTTTAAACGTACGGTTTTATGTGAAATATTAATACGCGACAAGTCTGTGCAAGTAATGTTCACTTACCCAGCACTTCTGTGTGACGGGATGAAATGCTGCACGACTTAAAGCTGTGTGTCAGATGTGCTGTACACATTGTAGAGGTAAACACAAAAATGTATTGATCACGTAAGGAATGCTAATATAAAAGTTAATGTTTAGATTTTTAGTTTCTTTAATTATACAATGATCGCAGTATTTGATTTCCCCACACGACCTCAAAGCTGGTCATGTTCAAAAACTTCAATGCTGCTGAGTGTGACAAATTTTCCCGTGTTCCAACACTAGTGCAGGTTTCTCATTATACAATCTCAGCTGTCAGTGTTGGTTTTCTGCTAGCCCATCAGTATCACCATGAAGCCAGTGTTTACATTGCATTTGCCTCATTATGGCAACCCAGCATTGCCAATGCCATCAGTTTCAAACTGCCCCCTTAACAAAATACCACTGCAATATCCAAAGCACTACTTAAGGGAATACGAAAAACATCAATGTCACAGCAGAAACCAAATTATCTTGGTACTTCCAAGATGCCAGTGTTTATTCTGTCCAAGTAAGAACACAACACGCCGCCATGGCAGTTTATACACTCCTCTCCACTATATAAATATGAGTGTGCCACCAGGAACCACACATCATTGTCATGCGAGAAACAAAATGTCCTTGGATAGACAGTAACAATACCATACCATAATCCATACTGCCTAGTAATATACTGCACTGTCGTGAAGTCCAACCCTTCAGTTTAGAGGCCCTTTTCAGTGCAAAACACCCACACTGTCCTGGTTTATAAAGCAGCACTCGAATTCGAAATTGTGCTAGAGTCCACGTTGCTGATATACGCACAGCTTTATTGGCATGGCAAAACCCACATTGTGCAGCTACAGTATGCACCCTGCCACGGTGACAGCATTACAAAAACCCCTGATGTTTGTGCAGTTATTTAAATTTTTCCTTTCCTCATCATACTCATTAGGCGAAAAAACAGCCCAGCTGGAATCGAGCAGCACAGGTGAAAACGAATTTATGGGATTAAAACTCAACCAGGAGGTATGCTAACCTTGCCTTCCCGGTCTGATACTTGTCTGATATTTTGAAATGGCGATTAGATTGTCACTTAGTTTTTCAGAAATTCTAGTTCTGAGCATCCTCACTTAATGTATGCACTGTATTATATACGTATTCATTAGCTATTTCCTGTCATGAGAGCCTTTGAAAAACTTCTACCTGTTTATAAAACAAGCATGGGCATACCATGGTTTTTGCTTTATATAACTGAACAGATTTTCTCAAACTTCTCTAATAGGAACGAAAATAGAGAAAGACGGAGGAAAAAAAAACACTGTTTGAAAGTAGTCGAAGATTGTCTATCGAGAGTTATGTAGTTAGTAGGTAAGCACAGGTGCACTGCTCGCAGTAAGCATGCGGTGGCTCTCAAAAGTCTAGAGTTTCTGCACCTCTTCTTGCTAGTTTAAATGCACATTGCACAAACCATGTCTAGGTTCTCATTCATACACTTCAGTTCACAAACCTCTTATTTCGTTTATGCTTACTTTTTGAATTTTACCGTTCTCAGTTGTTAGCCGAAAAATTATTATGTGGGAGGGAAAGAGGACCTGGCTTTAACCCAGCCTCACTGGCTCCTTCACTAGCTCTTACACTGCAGATCTATAGACCATTACCAGAATGTAGGTCTAGAAATAAAGATGCCACACACTCACTGTTTATTTCTCTGTTCCATCACGGACTCAGAGATGATCCGCCTGTCGTCCTCCACTGGTACGGGGCTCACCTGCACGACCCATGCAGTCCGTCCGTGTCCTGTCTGAGTGACGCAGCAGTGACTTCCAGAAAGTTCCTGTGTGCAGACACGCGCGGGAAGCAGTCTGAGGACGAGTCTGCGCAGACTGCAATCCTCGGCTTCCCGCCTGCCACACCCCTTTCCCAACTCGTCACAGGGGTGGGTCCCACCACGCCCTGTAATGAGTTGGGAAAGGGCTGGGTGACAGTCTCCACTCTCTGATTGACGTGGAGGGTTAGCAATACCGGGCTTGGACTTAAAACGCCCGGGGCTAACTTTCCCTCCAAGCCATCAGGGGGTGGAGACTGGGCCCTACGGCTAGGTCTTTGCTGAGCTGATGACATCACAGCCTTCAGGGCTGTGAGGTTGTCGGCCCGGCAAACACTTAGGCTTCTTTGGGACGCAAGGGGAGTCGGTCACGTCACGTGACATGACATGCTTCGGCTTCGCTTCCAGTCACGGCGCGCGGCGTTGGCAGGCTGACAGTGGTTGTGTTATTGATGATATTTGTGTTCACCAGTTAATAAGAAGTAAAAAAAAACATTTAAAAAAAAAAATAAATAAAGATGGGAAGATATTGAGAGGCCTTGGTTTTGGGAACGGGGGCGGAGCCCCGACGCCCTCGGGGAGAAACCGCCACTGCTCTGATTGTTCTATGCCAAACTTTGTGGATATTGGCTGGGGGCATAGCCAACAGGATGATAACACAGTCCCATAAGTTGCATTTCACCAATATATGTTTTTTTTCTGCTCAAGAATATGGGAAGAACTGCTACACAGAATTGCACAAATCCACAACAAGGAGTTTGAAATAAATATTTTTTGTGCCATTAGGTTTGAGAACCAGTTTAAAAATGGTAATTCACATGCTTTTAAACCTGATTGGCTAAGAGGTTTGGGTGAATCGGAAAGCACCTGAAGCTGAATAAGATGCTCGGCTGCAATTATGTGGCTGTTGAATCTCTAGTAAGATATGATAATCTTGTTCACAAAAAAACAGAGGGGCCCTTTGGGGACAAGGTGACCACAGTTCGACCCATGAGAGAAGAAAATTATAATTTCGAGAGAAAGAAAACTAGAGAAACCGCTGTAGATTTGAGAAGCTGTCCGTCCTATTCAAGAAAGAATGCATGCGATATTTATAGAGTCAAAAATTAGTTAATTAAAATACTCACTTTGAAATAATAAAATAATAAATTAGCATTGTAAAAAATAAGATAAAGGGTAAAATTAAACCGATTTCAAAATCGATATTAAAACAAAAACCCCTTAAATTGACTAAAAACATAAATTGAAAACCAAATTATGGTTAAGTTATATTATGAATGATAAAAATGTTTAACACTGACTTACGGTGAATATGGTCATCACCACCACTGGAACCATAATGCACCCACAGACAAACTAAAACACAAAGATACAGATTTGGGGGTTTATTTACAAGCCCCTTGACCTGCCGGTATGTCACTTTTTCCCACATTAAAAGTGACGCACCAGCGGCGCAAGGGGCTTGTAAATAAGCCCTTTGGTTGAACTAGGGAGAAGGTAGTGACCAGAAGAATCATAACTGGCCAATTTAAGAGGTCATGACTAAATAAGCCCCAAGGCTAAATGCTCAGTGGTTTGTTATTGTCATTTTTGACCGTCGGGCATGTTACCCATTATGTAGTTTCTATACAGAATGTTTGTTAATGCAATTTGCTTAAAAAGGTATTTGTTTCAAATAGGGAAATACTTATTCAAAGGACAGCAAAGGAAATATTGGACAATGTGGTTGTGTTATCTGTACAAAAAGAAAGGAAAACTAAAAAATAAGTGGTTCGTAAGGTAGGATTGTTGTAAAATATGCTTTATTTCGTAAATACTTTCTGCCTGTAGAAGTGAGACAGGTGAGAAGCTGCTGTGTGCATGTCACCGTTAACAAGGGGCCCCTGATTGAATATAATGCCGTGGTTTTGTTCACATTTCATGAAATGGATGTTACTTAAATAAAGGAGACGCTTAGCGGAGTGGTGTAGGGCTGCCAATAACTAAATTCACTGTCATGCTTGTAGACTAATTAGGCGTTGGAAGGAAATCAGACTGTGACTGGTCTCATGCAGGATACAATCCATTTTTTACAGGAATGATGTCTTTTCCGCAAAATAACCTCATATCCCTTTAAAATACCGATTTTGAAACCACTGATTTTGTGCAATAAAACAAAAACGTGTGTGCATTATATCTATTATAATAACCAGTGGCTATTATGGTTACATCAACATTCCATGTTATGGCAGTTTTTGCATTGCTTATAACTTTTGCATCTTATGACGAATCTTCAAAAAACTTGAAATTAACTAATGCTGATGACTAGGTTTTGGCACGTCAATTTTCAAGTAGATCCATCCAGCGAGAAAAGAATAAAGTGGGGGACAAATAAGCGTTTTCAGTGCTAACTCACACAGGAAACTTTGCTCACTGCTACAATGAAAACTGCAAAGAATTACTCCAAACTTGGCATAAATGTAGAACTTTACTAAGATGTATACCTTTGATTTGTTGTCAATACATTAAGTAGTTTTTTCGACATTTGCATTGCAAAATAGTGTCAGTGGTCATTGATGGGTTAATTCATGGTGGACATCCCCAGAGTGCACTGCAGATGGCCTTGCCCTGTGGGGCTGGGCACATGTGGCTGTTTAGTGCCGTCCCTGGCTGTTGGAAATGACCATATTCTGTGTGGTCTTCCCCCAGAGTTTTGCCTTCACTACTCTTTTTTTGCTGAACCCGTTTTTATTGGCTTTCGAACTCAGCACACTATACTTCTGCTATTCAGTGGTAAAGTACTTGTGCTCTCCCTTACAAACATGGTGAAATTGGTATACACCCGATTGGTATATTTAATTTACATATACATCCCCAGCATGTTGTACTACATAAACCCAGGGTCTTTAAATGCTACTAGTGGGCTGCAGCACTGATTGTGCCACCCACTAAAGTAGCACTGTAAAACATGTCTCAGGCTTGCCATTGCAGCCTATGTGTGCAGATTTAAAACTGCTATTTCAACCTGCAAAATAAACGTTTTGCCAGGCCTAAACCTTCCTTTTTAATACTTATAAGTCATTCCTAAGGTAGGCCTCAAATGTTGATAGGGCAGAGTGCATGGTATGTAAAAAGTAGGACATGTATATTTAAAGTTTTACATGTCCTGACAGTGAAAATGTTATTTTCACTGTGGCAAGGCTGGCCTCCCATAGACAAACACTGGATTACCTCATTACATTTAGTAAGTGCTAAATTCCGTTTGGGAACAGCTAGAGACATACGTCTTCCAATCATTGTAACTGTAATCCTCCTTAATGGTGAAGCCGGATTTTAAATTACTATTTTGAAAATGCCACTTTTAGAAAGTTGTATTAAAGAGACAGCGGTTAATGTGGACAATGTACAGGATACTTAAAATTATCGGTGCACAATGGCAGTTACCATTGGTATAGGGATGCTGAAAAAGAAGACCAACCACACAGTATGACACATAGGCCAATAATGTTTGTGCAAATATTATATTTGTATTGTAGTACCATAGACAAAAAGGTGCTCGGTGTCCGAAGTGAACTTAGAACCTATATCACCAGAGTGGCAATTTATAACATATATTGAGGTTTCAAAATCAACTGAAACGATCATTATTCATTACATAATTATTATTCCTAGCCTTCTACCACATTTGTGAAGGCTATAAAATGGGCTGTTTAAATATGTGTTTATGGTGTTTCGACCCCACATCCAGTAAGGGGTCTCATCAGGACCTAACAATGAGGGACACCTGAAAATAGATGGGAAATGGATTGTCAGAAAGTTGTGCACACCAGTCTTGTGAGTGACAGCAGAGGAGGTGATTACTCACATCGGGCACAGCCGGGCACCCAGTGAGGGGAAGGTAGACAATTTCTTTGGCGTGTTTCACAATTGTGCACTGCCAAAATGTTGAAAAGTACAGGAGCACTGATGAAAGCTCCTCTTCATGTCACAACAGACAGGAACAACAACGAGTCATCGTCTTGAATCAGAGAAAAAAAGCTGCAATTAGTCAGCTGCTTGCTGTGGTAGTATGAGTCATCTACTATCCATGTTGAAGAAAGGGCCGCCGAGGTCAGCCTCTATCATTCGGCTGTCGGACAGCCCCATGTGAGTAATCACCTCCTCTATTTTCACTCACAAGACAGGTGTGCATTTGCATTCAAAGAGGTGGTCGGGGCAGTCCTGAAGGGGTTAAAATGTTAGTGATATCTGGACGGTTGGCCTGCAGATGGCACACAATACTGTGAATTTAAAAAATAAGGGTCTCAGATTGGCCGAGAAAACGTTTTCTCCTATCAACCTTTTCAGTCTTGTGGGATCGAACATTCTGATTTGCTAGTTGCAACTTAAAGCAAAATGTTGCAGTGGCATTATAAGATAAGAGGACTCGGGGTAAGGACACCCGGGAATTCAGAAGGGGACAAACCGAACCCCCTGGCGGCTAGAAAATAAAAAGCACATTTTTGTACCTCATGCGGGACCTGTGCAGTGATTTAACACGTCATGAGTGATGTAACGTGAGGTCATAAGCAGTGCATAGCGGGGGCACAAGTTATAGTTAACTCAGTGAACTACATGTGGTAAATGTCAGTGTTTTTTGTTTTTGAATGTTGGTTTTAGTTTTATTTAAACATCTAACTATAACGTCACTTTAACCTTTGTTTGTTTTAGTGAATAGATATATATGTATATATACATATATATATTCACTGAAAGAACCAATGGTTAAAGTAACGTTATAGTTAGATGAATATGTCAGAGGCAACATTAAGGTTTTGAACTTTTAAAAAACACAGAAATTCACCAGTTATACTTAGCTGAGCTAACTATAACTTGTGCCCCTACCATGTATTGCTTATGACCTTACATATTACATCACCCATGACATGTTCTATAGGATCATTCATGACATCACTGATGACATCTCAAATCACATACTTGATGACATCACTGATGACATCATCCACTGAGTGTGTTAGTTTATTTGATAGTTTGCTCAGTGATGGGTAACTACAATATTTCTTTTCTCCATATTTTGTACAGCCTGTGTCCAGCTGATGGGTGTAAGTCTTTACAAACATACTTCTAATGCATCATAGTTTTGTAGATGTATTGATCACATTATAAATCTTTGAACTGAAGAGTAACTCTGTGCAGATGACAGTTAATGACTTGTGACCAGTATATTCCACACAGGTTTTTTGGTTCTACTGAAAAAGTTTCTAACAGAGCAAAGATTCTACATAATAAATACTAAGTATTGTAAGCAGACTTGAGTTATTGAACAAAATTGTCTCAGCATGACAATTTTTTACTTAACATAGAAGATTGTGTGCACCAGGTGCTAACTTATGAACATGTGCATCCTTTGCTTCAGAAGATGGGCTATCTGTAAAGTTTTCACCACCGTATGAAGGCTACAGGCAGTATGGTCTTTGGCACCTTCGGATCTTGGCTATTTTAAGCGAATAGTGTCTTTTTTAACAAGTGTTGCATAGAGTGTACACTGTTCTTGCTAGATACGTTTTAATACTCCATGGTGTATTTCTCATGAGAGTTTCACTGTCTGCAAACAGTGTGGTATAGAGTAAACTCTCTCCATAGAGTTAACACAGTTTACAGTACCCACTTCTCTACTCATATCAACTTCATGTCTCAATGTAGGTTCGGTGACTGCAAGAGGTTTGATACAGATAAAAGCTGTCCATAGTAGGGTATTAATTTTGGAACAGATGCTGAGTATCTTCAGGAACTTGGTTTTCTCTGAACACTTGTATACAGAGTGAACACTGTGTGCAGTAGGGGTTACCCATCTATCTGTGGTTGATTGTTAATGTGAACTCGGCCGCCCATGAAGTGTATGTTATAGGGTCAATGTTATATATGACACATGCTTGTTACACCAAAAGGAGTTGTATATGTGATGGCATTAATGATGCTTCATATTATTTTGAGCTATTTTGTACTTACTTTCAGGCCTCTAATGCCATACTAGTTTATAGAATAATGTGCACAAAAGAAGCTTGGATGACATCATCAGTGATTTTATCAGTGATGTCACCAATTTTGACATTTGAGATGTCATCAGTGATGTCATAAATAATGCCATACAACATGTCATGAGTGATGTAATATGTGAGGTCATAAGCAGTGCATGGCGGTGATGCAAGTTATAGTTAGCTCTGCTAACTATAACTGGTGAATTTCTGTGGTTTTTTTTAGAGTTCAAAGCGTTAGTTAATATTGTCACTAACCTATTCCCTTAACTATAACGTTACTTTAACCTTTGGAAAACCCCCTTTGGCAAACCCCCCACAGGCAGCCAACACCACGTGGCCAATCTCCCTGAAGGCAGCCAACCCCCACACTGTGCATGGCCTTTCGTGGCGCACAGCGTGGGGTTTGTTGCAGGGCCTGGCTTGCAGACAGGCCCTACTTCCAACTCCCCGCAGGCAGCCAACCCCATGCTTAACACAGCCTTTGGCCTTGCACAGTGGGATATTGGCCTGCCGCCAGGCCTAGTGGCCAAACCCCCAGCAGGCTGCTAACCACACACCATGCACAGCCTTTGACATGCACAGCATAGGTTTGGCATTCAGGCCCGAGGACCCCATCCCCTGGGGCAAAGCATACATAGTAAGGGAAGGGGGCCTGCAGCTCCCTATCAGACCATCCTTGTGGCCAGTTCCAATAAAAAGGGGAGGCCTCCTTCCCCAATCTTTAAAAGGCCCGGAAACCTCATCCCCTGGGGCCAAATACAATAAAAAAGGTGAGCCCCCTTCCTCCAACCCTTATAGGCCCTGGGGACCCCATCCCCTGGCACCAAATAAAAAAGGGAGAAGGGGCCACACAGTCCTCCTTCTCGAGCCTTATAGGGCCCCAGGAATGCCATCCCCGGGCCTGGGGGCCACGCAGCCCCCTCTCCGAGCCATCTCAGGCCCCGGGGACTCCATTTCCAGGGGCTGTCTTTTTTTTTTAAAAAGGGGAAGGGGGCAATGTGGCCCCCCTCCCTCCCAAAGCTTTTTTTGGCCCCAGTGAACCCATCCCCGGGGTCGAGTAATAAATAAAGGGAGGGGGTGAGTGGCCCCCCTCCCTGAGACTAATTAGGCCCTGGGGACCCCATGCATGACGCCAAAATGAAAAAATGAGGGAGAGGCAGCGCAGTCTCCCTCTGCCATCCTTCTCAGGCGCTGTGGACTCTATCACCTAGAGCCATATTTTGTTTTTAAAAGGGGCCCCCTCCCTGAGTCTTTGCGCACCCCATCACCCAGAGCTGTTCTTCTTTTTAAAATAATTTTTTTACAAGAGGAGGGATGACCCCCTCCTTGAGCATATTTTGGCCCTGGGTCCCCATCCCCCGGGGCCCGTATCATTCAATGGTGGGTGCTCCTGTACCCACCTGGGGCAACCACCAAGCACATGTTGGAGACAGCCAGGGGAGACCCAGGGTCCTCGTAGCCCCTGCCAGCTCCCCGCATGGTTTTTGAGCTGGCATTGCTCGTGTCCGCAGAGAGCAGATGTTTATGCTGCTCCCTCAGGGCGGGAGCAATCTTTTGTTCTGTTTCCTAGCCCGCATCAGTGCTGGCAGGGAAACAGTATACAAATGTGCTCCAAGCTGGGAAGAGCATTTTAAAAGGTCCGCCCGCGGGGAGCAGACTTTGGGCAGGAGAATTCCCAGATGGGAGAAAACACATGTTTCTCTACCCGTGCTGGTGTGGGCAGGGAAACCACTGTGTCCCCGGGTAAGCTTCCTGGGACACAGCAAGTGAACTGGCCCTGGGGTCCCCGGGCCAATAAAGGTTCAGGGAGGGGGGAACCATGCGGCCCTCCTCCTTTTTTTTTTTTTTTTAAAGTTACGGCCCTGGAGGACGGGGTCCCCAGGGCCTTTTAGAGGCTCATGGAGGTGTGCTGCCCCGCCCCCTCCCTTTAAAAAATACTTTTGGCCTCAAAGGATGGGGTCCCCTGGGCTGAATTCGGCACTGGGAGTGGGTCCATGGGGCCAAGAATGGCTTGGGGAGGGGGTTGCGCCCCTTCCTCCCCATAATAATTAAAATTGGCCCTGGGGGATGAGGTCCCCAGTGCTAAAAGCTGCTTGGGAAGGGGGGCCTCCTGGGACTGAAACCGGCTAGAGATGGGGGGGCTGCATGCCCACCTCCCCTTAATTAAAGAATGCGGCCCCGGGCTGTCATTTTGTTTTTTTATTTTGCTGCATATCTCAGTGGAGTCCCACGGCATTGTGGCAAAATCTATTGATTATTTTTTCAGTTATGGTCCGGGGGGGAGGGGCGTCCTCTGGGTCTGCCCCAGGGGCCTAGGAGGGCAGGGTATCATTACAAGAACAGAGGCTACCATTATGCATATTTCTTTTAATGCAGTCCAAGCAGCCGCATACATCACAATGTAAGAAGGTTCCAGAACAGAACAATAGAAACAAATAATAGGCGTGAGCCATCAACAATCTGCCTCTTTTAAATGAGGCTCCAAGCAGATAAGTTGAGTTTATTACTTGCTAATAACTTTCTCTCCTTTATCATTTTCAGTACCTTTCCTGTGGCTTAACCCCACCCCCCTCTTATCCCTGCCTCCTTACCGATCTCCAATTTATGGAGATCTCCTTCCCGCTTTTTCCCTAAATTCACCCCCTGCGTGGACACCCCCACCCTCCCTTACTGCTAACCAACGTAATACCTTTCTTAACCAAAATCGCCTTTCTCTTCACGATAATGCCTTTTAATCACGTTATGGTAAGTATTGCTCGTCTATAACATGTTTGGTGTGAAATTCGAGTTATATAGAAGAACTAAGACTATGTCTGATTCAATCTTTTAGCCACGTTTTGATTTATGCCCAAAACTTTGTGTAGTGGATTGTATGAGAGAGTATGATCGCAGAATGTCTAATCTTCGTGCCCAGGGTGTAAACCAGTTACTTATATCCTTTGTTAAACCCCATAAAGGTATAACCTCGACCTCTATTGCCAGATGGGTTAAAACTGTCATGAATTTAGCAGGTATTGACTTAAAGAAATTTCAAGCTCACTCTCTTAGAGGTGCTATGGCCAGTAAATCTCTCTGGTCTGGAGGTAAGTTGGATGATATCCTCAAAGCGGCCGATTGGTCGAATGCTAGCACTTTTGCACGGCACTATTGCAAACCTATTGAACACATGTCTGATGTAGTCTTACAAAGCTACCAACATGCATAATGGTAGCCTCCGTTCTTGTAATGAAATTGCGATTCTCCTATTACCATGACTAGAGAATCTGGATTTCATTAAAGACACGGAAGCTAACATTATCCCACCCATCCCTCCCCTTGGATGGGTGAGGCTTACAGTGTTAGAAATGTCTTAGTATAAATCTTAATAAGTTATTAAATGAATTCTATGTGTTTTTTCTGGAAGGTCTTATCTCTCTCTCTTTTCAGGTAACCTAGACGAGGACGATCAAGAATTTTACAGCCCTGAGGAGGAACTCCCATCCTCGTCAAAGGACTATATCCTTAACCCCTTGGGGGAAGAAATGTTCTCCCCACTGAACATCAAACACCCCAGAAGCTCCGAGTGGTGGCCGCAAGACCATGTGGCCAAGTTCATTAAAAAATGGCTAAGAAACCTCTTAGAGAGAGACACTCGGAATATACTCAGAGCCGAATGCTCTAGACCCTCAATCGAGGACAAGACCTGCCACACTCCTAATTTGGACCCGGAGCTGATTAAATTCCTTCTTGCCTGGAGAGTGTCAGGAGATCCAATGAAATCTCAGGGCTTTCGTCGACAGCTGCAACTCTCCTCGGAGAGTCTTGGGCCCCAGGCACTCACTACAGATATAACAACATATGGAGAAGCTGGGTACGTTGGTGCCTGGAAAGGAACCTGGATTCCTTGGAGGCACCTATTGTTGACATAGTAAACTTCCTTGTTTGTTGAACAGTTTGAAAGGGGTCTCAGCTATAGAACTATCAATTGCTATAGATCGGCTATCTCTGCTGGCCATGTCCATGTCAATGGTAAAACGGTAGGTAAAAATGTCATTGTTTGCAGAGTAATGAAAAGCATTCGTATAAGAAGGCCTCCTAAACCCAAATACGAGAGTCTCTGGGACGTTAAGCTAATTCTAGATCTTTTCTCTAACTGGCCGGATAATACTCTCCTGAATAGAAAAAATCTTTCCATCAAGCTTGCAACTCTGCTATGCCTAATCTCTTGCCGAAGGGTTTCTGATGTCAAAGCCCTTGAAATCCCCAATGGATCCTTCGGTTGACCACCTGAGGATCGTTTAGAAGATTAAAATTCGTGGACTTATTCTCTTCTCCACCACATTTAAAAGAGGCAGATTGTTGATGGCTCACGCCTATTATTTGTTTCTATTGTTCTGTTCTGGAACCTCTTACATTGTGATGTATGCGGCTGCTTGGACTGCATTAAAAGAAATATGCATAATGTTAGCCTCCGTGTCTTTAATGAAATCTAGATTCTCTAGTCATGGTAATAGGAGAATCGCAATTGTTTTTTCAGTTATGGTCCGGGGGGAGGGGCGTCCTCTGGGTCTGCCCCAGGGGCATAGGAGGGCAGGGTATCCCTACCCTGCTCCATTATATAATTTTTTTAAAATTCAGGACACAGGACTAAGTCCCCAAGTCCTGTAAAGACTGCCAGCAACATTTTACTCATGTTGCTGCCTGCCAATCAGAGTGCTCGCTCTCAAGGAAGTCTAACTCTTGTGGGAGTGAGATGGCCCAAAAGGAAAAAGCTCCCTGAACCAATCAGAACACTCTATTTTTAAACTGGCGCTCCTGCGAGACTCTTCCGGACCCAAACTTTCATATATACAATTATTTTTAAACCTTAGTTACTCAAAAATGACTGAACAGATTTACACCAAATTACAAAAAGCAAAATATGCGGACAAAGATCTAGCTTCCTGCCAAATTTGGTGTAATTCCGTTCAACAGTTTTTGCGGTAGTGCTTCCTTTTTTTCTCAGCCCCCGCTTGACGGATCACTCGAAAACTGACATAGCAGCCGGGCTGCATTTATGCCTCAGGGAGCCTATTTCCAAGGTTGATTTAATAAAGGGGAGGGGGGTTGTGTGGCCCCCATTCCCGAGCCTCCAGAGGCTCGGGGAGCCCACTCCTGGGGCCGAAATTTGTGAAAATGGGGTGGGGGCAGCGTGGCCCCTCTTCCCAAGCTATCATCAGAGCCGAAATGTGTTTATATGGGGAGGGAAACTGCGTGGACCCCCTTCCCCAAGCTTTGAGAGGCCCCAGGGGGCCCACCCCTGGGGCCAAAATTACTTTTTATGGAGAGGGGTGCTGTGCGGCCCCCTCCCTGAGCTTTGAGAGGCCTTGGGGAGCCCACTACTAGGGCCAAAATTTAAGAAAATGGGGCGGGGGGCCATGCAGCTCCCCTCCTTGCGCCTGAAAAGGCCCTGGGTGCCACCCTGGGGCGATTACTTGAAGGGGGGGTGCACAGCCCTCCTCCCTGAGCCATTAATGGTACCGGGGGATGGCTCAGATGCGATGTCCCAGGGAGCCCACCCCCGGGACATAATGGTTTATCTGCCCGCACTGGGGCGGGCAGGTAAACTTGTGTGTGCTTTTGGTTGGCGGGAGGTCCCAGCGGTAAAGCAGCCAGGGCAAAAGATTGCTCCATCCTGGAGGGAGCAACATTAGGAAATGCTTCCTACGGGCAGGAGCAATTCCAGCTTCTGCTGTATGCAGGGAGCCGGCTAGGGCTGTGCCCCCCCTGCAAGCCCCCCAACACCCACCTTTCATAGTTTGGGCTCAGGGAATGGGGTCTCCGGGGCCGAAGGTAGAATCAATGATGTCATTTGAGTTGTCATCAGTGATGTAATTAATAAATGATGTCATAGAACACGTCATGAGTGATGTCATATGTGAGGTCATAAGCAGTGCATAGTGGGGGCGCACGGTATAGTTAGTGCTGTTAACTATAACTGGTGAATTTCTATGTTTTTTTAGTTCAAAAGGTTAATGTTGTTATTGCCAAATTCACGTAACTTTAATGTTACTTTAACCTTTGTTTTTTTCCGTAAATTTCTAAGGTTTTTTAAAAACGAAAACAGATCTTTTTATCACACCTAACTATAACGTTACTCCAACCTTTGTTTTTTTCAGTGACTTTCTAGTTTTTTTTATAATGTAAAGTAATACTTAATTATCGTATGTAAATGGAACCCAAAGGCGGTGCACAGCGGGGACCAGGGTGCAGGGTTTGCCCTCTGGCCTGGCCCTGCAGCCAAACCCCCCTTCCATACAGCCAACCCCACACTGCGCATACATACATGCATCCATACAGCCAACCCCACACTGCGCACGGCCGAAGGGTTGCCCATAGGCTCTGGCCTTGGGGACCCCATCCCCCGGGGCCGTTTGTTTTTTAATTAAAAGGGAGGGAGGCCCCCCTCCCTGAACCTCTTTAGGCCCTGGGTGGGGACCCCATCCCCCAGGGCTGTGTATTTTTTTAAAGGTAGGGGGCTGGGCAGTGCCCCTCCCTGAGCTGTTATCGGCCCGAGGACCCCATCAATCAAGGCCACTGAGTTAAATAAAGGGGATGGGGGGCTGCGTGGCCCCCCTTCCGGAGAATTTGTTAGGGCCTGGGGACCCCATCCCCCAGGGCCACTCTTTTAAATAAAGAGGAAGGGGGCGTGCATGGCCCTCCTCCCTTGGCCGATTTTGGCCCTCGGGCCCAGTGTCATTTAATAGGGGGGAAGGTGGCACACAGCCCCCATCCCTGGGCCGATATGGCACGCAGCACCCCATCCCCTGGGGCCCGGCATCATTTATTAGGGGGAGGGGGCATGCGGCCCCTCTCCCCGGGCCGGGCCCTCAAATGTAAAGGTGGATGCCCTGGTGCCCAACCAGGGCACCCACTATAGTGTCCTTGAGGGATGTGGGGGGAGACTCAAGGCCCTTGCAGCCCTAGGCAGCTCCCCACATACAGCACGAGCCGACATTGCTCCTGCCCGCAGGGAGCAGCTCCTAATTCTGGTCCTTGTCGGCGGGAGCAATATTTTGATCTGCAAAAGTCCGCTCCCAGCATTTATGAAGATCCTGCCAGCAGGGAGCAGACTTGGTGTTTGATCCCGCTTAGCAGGAGTTTTGAAAATGCTCCCACCAAGCAAGAGCAAACACAGGTTTCCCTGCCCGAAACATCTATATCTTGAGGGTGGGCTTCCCAGGACATAGCTTCCGAGCCGGCCCCAAGGGTAGGCTCCCTGGGGCCTATAGAGGCTCGGGGAGGGTGGGCGTGTGGGCCCCTCCCCATTATACCAAATTTCTGCCCTGGGAGTGGGCTCCATGCGGCCTCTTGAGGCTTGGGGAAGGGATTTGTGTTGCCTCCCTCCCCTTCTTTAATGATTTTGGCCCCGGATATGGGCTCCTCAGGGCTCCAATAGCTCAGGGAGGGGGACTGCACATTCCCCCTACCCATACTTAATAAGCTCGGCACCGGGGATGAGCTCCCTGGGGTCTCTAATGGTTTAGGGATGGGGGCTTTGTAGATGCCCAGGCTTACAGTAAATAAATGCGGCCTGGCCACCATTTTTTTTCCATTCCCACTAGAGTCTCGCTGGAGCACTTCATTTTTTTGCTGTTTTTGTCTTTTTGGATCCCTCCCATGGGGATTATGGGGTCAGGGTATCCCTACAACCATATATCTTAATTTTTGTATAACTTCAGAACAGGTGACTAGGTCCTCGAGTCCTGTAATGGCTGCCAGAATTTTTTCTCATATTGCTGGCAGCCAATCAGAGTGATCGCTCTCACTGGAGTCTGAGTCTTTCGGGGGCGAGATGGCCCAAGGGAAATAAAGCTCCTTGGGCCAATCAGAATGCTCTATTTTTAAACTGGCGCTCCCGCAAGAGTCTCTTGTGGACTCAACTGCCAAAATATACAATTATTTTTACCCTAACTTTCTCAAAAACTACTGAATGGATTTACACCAAATCACAAAAAGCACAATTTGTGGAACAAGATCTAGTTTCTTGCCAAATTTGGTGTAATTCCGTTCAGCAGTTTTTGCTGTGGCCCGTCTTATACAAATCTAACGAAAATGCATGTGGATTTTACGTTTTGGGCCCACCCCTTTTTCCTCTGACCCCACTTTGACAGATCACCCCAACACTTTCCAGGAATGAGATGAGGTAGATGAACTTTTTGGTTGGAAATTTTTGTGAAGATTCATCAAATAGGGTCAAAGTTATAAGCAAACCAGAAAACTCTCTTTCTTTGGAAAAGCAGACCTAACTATAACCACCAAGTGGTGACCGCCACCGCCACTAGGTAATATAACTAACTAGTTATGCTGCTCAACTAAAACACGCTGTTCACAGTTAAGGTGCGTGTGCCGTGACTTTCTTAAGAGGAAGAAATGTTACTTTTCTTTGAGATATATATATATATATATATACAAACAAAGTGGTTCTCACCGACGCGCGGGTGCCGACACGAGGCCGAACCAATGGCCTAAATTAACTCTGTTTAAAATAAATTTGTGCCGCACTCAGAATTCCTTTTGTTGACTTGTTTATTAAGTCAGCGCTGATCTCTTTCACCTACCCGTTTCGGCCTCACGGTTAGTGAGTTGTGTTACATCACACATATATATACCACTCCCATATCTGCCCATTATGCGGCACTATGGGAGTTGAAGTTTAAACAATTGAAATTTTTAATTTGAGCTCATGTTACAATTCTTAAGTCTTTACAGTTTTACATTGCATTTAAATATCACATGATTCTTTTGAATGATTCGTGTCTTGTTCAATTTACAGACTTAGGGGGTGATTACGATGGCGGACGGACTTCAGTCCATCCGCCATCATGTCGGGGAGTGGGACTGCCCGCCATGCATGTGGCGGTCCCGCACACCAAATTAGGATGCGACCACCACCATGGCGGTCGCATCTTGCAATTTAACATTGCGGCGGGTGCTGCTGACTGCAGCACCCGCCGTGCTGTAAAAAATGCAGGTTGTGCATTTCACAGCACTACGTGGTAGGCACCACACGTGCCTGCCACTTAGTGCTGTGAAATGTCCCCAGTGCACCCACACCTCCCCCCAACACAAGGGGAGCCCGCAACAGGCCCCCAAAACTAATCCCCACCAGCCTTTCCATTGCGGTTTCGCCGCCATGTAAAGGCTGGCTGTAGCCAGCATCGTAATTTAGCGGACGGTGCCTTCTAGGCACCGCCACCATTTTACATATGCAGACCACTCAGCCAGGCAATCGTGACGATTGCCTGTGGCGGATTCGTGGCGGGCGGTCTTTGCGCCCGTCACGGTAGCGGTCTGGATCCGCCCGCCATCCTAATCTGGCGGGCGGTGAATCGTCGTTCGATGGCGGAGGGATCGCCACCGCACGGCTGGCGGTAGCGGTCCTTCCGCCATCATAGTGAGCCCCTTAGTGTCAACTTTGATGCATGTACATTCGTTTTGATAATTGCAGTATGTTTGATTTGCTTTTACACTATTCATTTTGTATTTACATTGTACTTATATCAACCATTGTTTTCATTTTTATGGTATAGTACCATTAGATGATTGATCATAGCTTGGATGTAAAATCCACATTTTTAGTTTCTACTTTCTTAATTTTCCTTCGCGTTTTTTGATCCATCTTTGCACCTCATAAATGTATATATAATTCTTCATCATTATTAAGACCCAACGGGGTCTTGGTTCTCAGTCTTATGATGTCCCGGGACTCCAACTATCGTAGCTTTTTAATTCTGTCTCCTCCTCGTTCACTTTGTGGACTTGTGTCTAATCCAAAAAATTGCATCATCCGCCAATCACTGTTCTTGCATTGAGCAATGTGTTTAGCTATGGCATAGTTCATGTCCTTGTTTTTGACGGCTCTTATATGTTCCAGAATCCTCTTTTTTAACATATAGGTGGTGCTCCCGATGTATTGTAATCCACATGAACATTGAATTACATAGACTACGAATTTGATGTTACATATCATCTTGTGTTTGATTGTGATGATTTTTCCGTCTTTGTCAGTTATATTTTTGACATTCATACCACTTTCGTGTTACCTTTTGGATTTTCTGTAGACTGTTTTTTAAGTCCCTTTCTCTGTATCCTCTTGTTTTTAGTCTTGACATGCTTTCCAGAATTTTTTCATTGGCATCTGTGTCATTTGGAGCAATTTTCTTACAAGTCAAAGGTTATTATTTAAAACCAATAGGGCATTTCTTGTGGACACACCACTGAACTATAACTACAGAGGCTGACCCTCTTTGGTTACTGAGAAAGCATCTGTGTTTCTGTAGCTCTGTTTTTGCGCAGCTAATAACTTGGCCTTCCCTTGACAAAGTTGCATCAAACTTTAAAAAAAACACAAAAATCCTTTATGCTGGACATTTTTCCTGTTTACAATGGGAATTTCCACAATGAATTTTCCTTGTGAAAAATTTAAAAATAACTGAATCAAAACCTACCAAATTTGGAAGTCAAATGCGCGGTATAATAGGTGCCTTTTATCTTTTTTTTAGAAAAAGACAATAGAACAAGTTACTTACCTTTGGTAACGATGTATCTGTAAGAGACATACATTAGTTATAGATTCCTTACCTTAGAATTACCCCCAGGCATCCGACTGGATCTGAAGAATTTTTCTCTTAGCAATACCCCTGCGCGTCGGTAGGTGGTGTCAGTCGACTCCGCGTCCGTCGTCAGCATCGTGGTCGCCAGGATGACGTTGCGATGTCTACTTAGACGCCACCCCTGCGCTCTGACATCAGTTCTAACATGACTTTCCACGCCAGAAGCGCAGAGCCATGCAAGACACTGACCACTAGTGCACAAAACTAGGGCCCTAAAAGGGAGTCCCTTACACTAGAAGTCAGTTCGCAGAACGGGGAGGATGGGTGGGGCGGTAAGGAATCTATAACTAATGTAGGTCTCTTACAGATACATCGTTACCGAAGGCAAGTAACTTGTTCATCTGAAAGAGACCATTAGTTATAGATTCCTTACCTTAGAATAGATACCCCAGCAATGCCAATCCCGGAGGTGGGTCTGCGAACTAAGTTCACACCAGAAAGTCATGGAGAACAGACCGGCCAAAAAAGCCATCTCTCTGGACTTGGCTATCCAGGCAAAAATGCTTGCTGAACGTGTGCAAGGATGCCCACGTGGCTGGCTGGCAAATGTCAATGAGCGGAACTTCACGTCCCAAACCAGTAGAGGTGGCCGCCGCCCGGGTAGAGTGGGCGCGCAGTCCCACTGGAGGCTCCTTTTTCGCCAATGAATAACAGATTTTAATGCATAGGACAACCCATCGAGAGATGGTGCGGTTGTGTACGGCCCGACCTTTCTTGGCACCCACATAATCAACGAAGAGTTGATCGTCCACCCGGAAATCTTTAGTGCGGTTAAGGTAGAAGGACAGCGCACGTTTGGTGTCCAGACGGTGGAGTCTCTCCTCATCTTTGGAAGGATGCGGAGGCGGGAAGAAGGTGGGCAAAGTGATGGTCTGACCAATGTGGAAAGAGGTAACCACTGTGGGCAGAAAAGAGGGCCTAGTGCGACGGACCACCTTATCCGGATGGACTGCTAGAAAAGGAGGCTGTGAGGATAGAGCCTGAAGCTCACTCACCCTGCGAGCAGAGGTAATGGCAAGCAGGAAGGCAGTCTTCAAAATAAGAAGTCGAAGAGGACAGTTATGTAGTGGCTCAAAGGGAGCACACATAAGGTAAGTAAGGACAAGATTCAAGTCCCATTGGGGCATTACGATAGAAGAAGGAGGAAAGAGATGAGTAATGCTCTTTAAAAATCTATTTACAATAGGGGACTTGAAAAGAGAAGGCTGGTCAGGAAGGCGGAGAAAGGCAGATATGGCCAAAGGGTAGCCTTTGAGAGTGCCCAGAGTAGAGCCCTGCTGGGCCAAAGATAGAATGAAGAGGAGGAACTCCGAAAGAGGGGCAGAAAGGGGATCCACAGCCTTTGCTGTGCACCATGCCACAAATTTGTTTAATCTACAGGCGTATACCGTTTTAGTGGAGGGACACCTGGCTGCCAAGATGACATTACCGACTTCGGGAGGAAGGTCGAAAGCTGTCAACTGCTGCCGCTCAATCTCCACGCAAGGAGGTGGAGGCTGGACAGGTTCGGGTGGAGGACCGTCCCCTGCTGCTGAGACAGAAGATCCTCCCGAAGAGGCAGTCTGATCGGAGGATTGATGGCCATGCTCAAGAGCTCGGGGTACCAGACACTTCGTGCCCAGTCTAGAGCCACAAGAATGACTTGGGCCCAGTCGCGCTTGATCTTCTTCAGCACTCTGGGTAGAAGTGGTACAGGCGGAAAGGCATACAACAGGCCGCAATTCCACTTGCAACGAAAAGCATCGCCGAACGACTGCCGCCTTGGAAACTCCAATGCGCAGAACTGCTGACATTGCGCATTCTTTTCGGAGGCGAACAGATCTAACCAAGGCTCTCCCCACTGCTGAAAGAGACCTTGCACCACCTCCGAGTGAAGATGTCATTTGTGATCCATAATGCACCGACAGCTGAGCTCGTCTGCCCTGGCGAAGACCCTCTTGACATAGGGTCCACAACCCCACCCCGCCCTGTTTGTTGCAGTACCACAAGGCGGTGGTGTTGTCTGTGAACACCTGCACTACTCTTACTCTGACAAAAGGAAGGAATGCCTTCAGTGCAAGGCGGATCGCCCGGAGCTCCAAAAGGTTGATGTAGAGACCGGACTCCGCCGTAGACAAGAGACCCCTGATCTCCACCTCTCCCAGGTGACCGCCCTATCCCAGAAGTGACGCATCTGTCACTACTGTCAACTCTGGTTGGGGAAGGGAGAGGGATCTGCCGCTGACCCAATCCTGGTTCTTGAGCCACCACTGCAATTGATGTGCAGTCCCCTCCGAGATCTGGACGCGTCGAAAAGATTCCCCTGATGCTGCGCCCACTGAAACTTCAGGTCCCACTGCAGAGCCCTCATATGCCACCTGGCATGATCCAATAGCAGGATGCAGGAGGCCATGAGGCCCAGCAGCCTCAGAGTCAATCTCACCGAAATCCAGGATAGAGGCTGAAACATCGGTATTATAGCCCGAATATCCCGGACTCACTGCTCGGGAGGATAAGCCCGAAACTGTGCTGTATCCAGAAGTGCTCCGATGAAAAGGAGCTTCTGAGAGGGAATCAAGTGTGACTTCGGCACGTTGATAGTGAACCCCAGCGAGTGCAGGAGGTCCGCCGTAATCTGGAGGTGGGAGACGACAGCCTGGGGCGAGTCAGCCTTCAACAGCCAGTCGTCGAGATAGGGGAAGACTGGAACCTCTGCTCTGCGCAGATGAGCTGCGACCACCGCCATCACTTTCGTGAACACCCGAGGGGCGCTGGTAAGGCCAAAGGTAAGCACGGTAAACTGAAAATGCTCGTGGCCCACCGTGAACCGTAGGTAACGCTTGTGGGCTGGCAGGACGGGAATATGAAATATGCGTCCTGCAAGTCCAACGCTACCATCCAGTCTCCGGGTTCGAGGGCAGACAGGACCTGAGCCATCGTGAGCATATTGAACTTCTCCTTCCGGAGGAAGCGGTTGAGGGCGCTGAGGTCTAAGATAGGACGCAGGCCTTTGTCCTTCTTGGGTACCAGAAAGTAGTGGGAGTATCAACCACGACCTACTTCTGGCACAGGGACCCTTTCGATAGCTCCCTTGGCCAAGAGAGCTGCAACTTCCTGGCGGAGAAGGGCCAAGTGATCCTCCGACATGCGATGGAAGGATAGTGGCATGGAGGGAGGTCTGGAAGGGGAGGGAGTAGCCTCTTCGGACTATCTGCAGAACCGACTTGTCCGACATGATGTTTTGCCAGTGGAGGAGGTAATGGCAAATCCTGCCGCCCACTGGCCTCTGGTGGCACTGAAAGGTCTGACATGGAGGGCTTAGAGGCTGCTGCAAGGGGGTTATGGGTGGACTGGCCCGCCCGCTGGCCTCCATACCCTCTTCGCTGGGTCCCATGTCCGCGGCCATGCACAGGTTGGGCAGCTTGCGTGAACCGGTGGCTAGACTGGGTCAAACATGGTGGGGCACCCCTTCCATAACCGCGAAAGGCAGACTGCATGGGGCGAGAGGTAGCCGTGAGGCCCAAGGATCTGGCCGTAGCCCTAGAATCCTTGAAGCGCTCGAGCGCCGAGTCCGCCCTGTCACATCAAAGGGCATGTCTAGTAAGGTGGATTGGACATCCCCATAGAAACCAGACGTCATCAACCAGGCGTAGCGTCTCAGGGCTACTGACGTGGAAACTGTTCTGCCCAGAGAGTCGGCGGTATTCAGCCCACATCTGATGGTGAATTTAGCTGCATCTCTACCCTCTGCCACTGCGTGGGTAAGAACGGCCCGGGCCTCCTCCGGGCACTTTGGCAGCACTTGCGCAACAGTATCCCACACTGTATGGGTATAACGGCCCAAGAGGCAAGCGGTATTCACCGACTGCAGCGCTAAGCTGGTGGAATAAAACATCTTCTTCCCAAGGTGGTCCAGCTTCTTGGATTCCCTATCTGGGGGAGCAGTAGGGAATGTGCCCTTAGAGGACGAGGCTTGGACCACCAAGCTCTCGGGGGTCGGGTGTTGGGAGAGGAAAAGTGGGTCGCCCGGGGCCAGGCGGTGGCGTTGGGCAATCATCCTGTCCACAGGAGCCCCTGTGCTGGGCTTGGACCAAGTGCCCTGAAGGACGTCAGTGAGGGCTTCATTAAAAGGCAGAAGGGGCTCCAAAGAGGCCGCCGCTGGTTGAAGCACCTCTGTCAGGAGGTTAGTCCTGACTGCCACTGTAGGAAGCTCAAGGCCCAAGGCCTCAGCCGCCCTACACAACACCACTGCGTATGAAGCTCCCTCCTCCGTAGCCACGATAGAGGGGGAGAGCATGCCAAGGTCTGGGCAGGAATCCAAACCACTGGTGTCACCCTGGTCCTCTCGGCAGTCCAGCTCTTCAAGATGGTCAGCCAAAGGGGAAGGTACCGTGAGGTTGACCAGCGTCGATCCGGATCCAGGCCTGGACCCTCAGGGGGCCCTCTGGTGCCAGGGCCGGAGCCGCCAGCATTGAAGGCCCATGGCCCCCAGCCAAGTCCGCGGGGCCTGAAGACGCGCCGTCGGAGTCGGGCTGCCCAAAAATGCTGTGAAGCGCCTCTTAGAAAGCTCGAAGCTGGGCAGGGGACGCTCCGGCTCCGGGAAAAGGAGGGAAGCGCGGAGCCGTACCAGGAGCAGGCTCTGAAGATGGAGCTGGAAAGCGATGACGCTCCGGGTCCCGCGTCGCGTCGGCCGACGGACGGGGCGAAGGCGAAGAGCGATGCTGATTCTTCGCCTTCTTCTTGTGCTTCGACTTACCCAACGATCTCGAAGACTTGGATGACGAATGGCGATGGTGGCTTACGACCGGTCCCGAGACTTTCCTCTCGACCGGGATCTTGAGCGACGCGGAGCCGACTGTGGGAGCATGACTTCGGGTCGCGGTCATGCTCCAGGCACCAGAGGCATACAAAGTGGGGGTCCGTAACCAACATCAGGCGGTTACAGGCCTCGCACGGCTTGAATCTGGTCCGTCAATGTGACATCCCTCGTGCATCAAGAGTCAGAAGACTCAAAAAGAAGTCGTCAAAAGTCGAAAAAAGGTTTAGTCAAAAAATGACTAAGGGGAAATCTCTCTCCGGATCTGCGCAAGGCTGGTGCGGAAAAAGAAAGAACTGACGTCAGCACGCAGGGGCGGCATCTAAGTAGACATCGCAACGTCATCCTGGCGACCACGACGCCGACGACGGACGCGGAGTCGACCGACGCCACCTACCGACGCTCAGGGGTACTGCTAAGAGAAAAATTCTCCAGATCCAGTCTGATGCCTGGAGGTACTTCTAAGGTAAGGAATCTATAACTAATGGTCTCTTTCAAAATGTAGTTCTCCAAAGTGCAAGCTTGCATTATAAGTATATGAGTAAATCTACTTGGGAACATCTGGACAAAAATTACAAAATAAGACTTCTAATTGACTTAATTTTGAAACTTATATCGACCAGAGCTGAATCTGATTGACTGGGACATGCAGTCTTTCCTCATTAAACATGCTAACCAAAGTCTGTCAAAAATCTTGCTTATGGTGTATCATGTTTTTTTAATGAGGAAAAAGGCCAAATTACTTAAAAAAACACTCTCCCGATGTTTAAGAGCATCAAGAAATTTAAAAAAGAAGCAGTGTATTGAGAGAGCTAATGTGGCATTATGTATCCGTGGGTGGGTTGTGGGCACACAAATGTATGCAGATTTCTCCCCAGTCTGCCACACCAGGTCACGGAACGATTTAAAACAAGGCCACTGCCCTGATGTCATGTTTGAATTGTGAGCATAACAGTGGGCATCGGATAGCTGTAATTCTCTTTCTCCCACATACTTTTGTTGGATTAGCTGGACCATGAAAGCTGTGCCCCGTTCCCACATTTCCTGCATAACCATGTCCCAAAAGGAGAACAGGGGGATTTCACAGTTGCTACATTGTCATCATTTACACTGTGAAATGCCATTGTGTCAATTACTCTATCACCCCCTCTTCCCTTGGGCAATATGGACGGGGTGTGGGCATGGCAAAGATAAGGTAAGCCAAAAATAATACAAAATAATAAAGGAAAAAATGTAGCAGGCAAGAACAGTGTATGTGGATGAAAGAAAAAATATTTGCTAACTGAGACTTCCTCGCCTCACAGAGAAATGAACCCCCCCCAAAAATAAAAAAGTGGTGTTTCCTTATTTTAATCTCTCTCAGTGTTTGCAAACACTGTGGCAATGAGATTTAAAAAACATAAGGATCTCTGTTCCGAAATGCCAAATTACAGCCCTCTCACAATTGTTCAACAACCATTCTGAAAGTACCGTAATTTGCCACTCGCTTGAGTGTTTCCTCTATTTTAATCTCTTGAAGTGTTCACAAATATTGATTGTTACTAATCCCTTTACATTGATGTTCACTATTGCCTGGGTTGTTTCTGCCTGGGGCTACTGCTGCTTTTTATAGCCTAGGCGCATTGATGATCATTAATGCCTCTCACCATTGATACTCATTAGTTTCTGGGGCCACTATTGACACTTGTTAATGCCAGGGGCCATTGATATTTACTTCTGCTTCCTGGAGACAGTATTGATGCTTGATACCTCATGAGGCAATTAATTACCTCCTTAGATCACTGATCCTCATTATTGCCTGTTCCAAATGATGCATATTAATCTCTAGAAACATTCATGGCTGTTACTCCCTAGGCCTTGATCATTCCTGCCTAGGCCCACTGTTTCTCATTAAGACCTAGGCCATTAAGGCATGTTGATGCCAGTTACTGCCTTCAGCTATTGAAGTTCTTTATACGTTGTCTAATTGATGTTCACTATAGCCTAGACCACCGAGGCTCATCACTTCATGTGGCCATTGATGTTTATTAAAGTGTGAGGCCGTTGATGCTTATTAATGTCTGAGGCTATTGAGGCTAATTGCTGCCTGGGGCCATGGATGGTTATTACTACTGGCTCACATTGATGTTTATTTCTGCCTGAGGTCAGTACAGTAGCGTGTTGCTGTTGCTGTATGCTCATTACAGCTTGGGGATGTTAATGTTCAATATGGCCTGGGCCAATTGATGCTTGTCAATGCCTGGGCCCGCTGATGGTCTTTACTGCGTAGGGCCATTGATAATCATACTGCCTATGTCCATTCATGCTCAGTAATACTTTGGGACTCTGCAGCATTTTAATCTGTGTAGCCACTGATGCACATTACTGTCTGAGACCATTAATATTTATTTTTGCATGGGGGAAGGATTACTGTCTGGGGCAACGGATGCTCCTTTCTCCTCAAGCCCTTTAAGAATTGTTAATCATTGGCATCATTGGTGTTTATAGATGGTTGCAGCCGGTGAGACATATAACTGCCTAAGGGCACTGATGGCTGTTACTGCCTTGTGGCATTGATATCTGCTATTGCCTTTGGCTGCTGACACTCATTATTGACTGTGACCATTGATACTAACTGCTGCCTGGGTCATTGATGCTCATGCCTGGGTTCATGTAGGGTGATCACTGCTTGGGAAATTAATGTTTATTTCTGTCGAGCCATTGATTTTTATTACTTATTGAGGATCATTGCCACCTAGGGCGACTGATCTTGAATATTGCCTGGGGCCATTGATGAGTCCTGAAATGGGGGAACAATAAGAAAATTCTGCACAGCTCTTGGCCACTGCCTGGCAGGTTGTACCGGCTGGGGAGGGATGTTGAGGCCAAACAAATCCTTCCTGTCAATTGGCAAGGCCGGGATATGTGTACTGTCATTTACTGTGCTTCCAATGACACCACCTACTCTTTACACTGCTCCTTTTTACACTGCACCCTAACTTCTGCTGTCCCACCATTCTCCCTCCTCATTTTGTATCCTGCCTGACTAAACGTTTGACATTTTGTGCTCCAGGGGTTTAGGAGTTCAATAAAAATGAAATTCACTGCAAAATCAAATCTTAAGTAAAAGTTTAGTTATCTTTAAGTAGGGCACAATAGTACACACAAAAATAATATAATGAAAATACAACCGTTATAAGCCATTCTTCATAGCCTTGCACATGATCTCACACATATAATATCACATTACACAGTTTATGACATCACTAATAATATAACTGTTGTCAAAATGTGGAACAAATCACATTGCAAGAAGGAAAACAAATGTAGCACCACCATAAATTACCAACACTAAACTCCTACCATGACATATAAGGACCATTTTAATGCAAACAAACAATGGGAAAGCTCCTTTTCAATTGTTTGTTTGTATGTTTAATAGTTGTGAGCTCTATGCGGTGGGGTCACGAAAAGTAGAGCGTACAAATTTACAAGATTTCTAGCACGACGCACTGGTGCGACGCTAGGGCCCACACTGCTGGTGTTTATCTCTAGTATACCATTTTAATGCAGTAGGATTACACATCCTCAATGTTGTATGCTTTAGTAAATAGTACATGCAAATGGCTTTCACAATTACTGACTCAAGTCATCTATTTCTTCATTAAGGTAGTTAATCATTGAAACTGTAACATGTTCATTCACACTTGTTTGTGAGGGTGTGAATTAAGATTTATTTACTACCTTAAGTAGTGAGTTTCCCATCTTTTTTTGCTTCTGTTGTACAAACTATCCTATAAACTATCATCCGTAACTAAACTTTAAATAAAGTTCTTTTCAGATACTATATAAATTCACATACACAAACCTGCCCTAAAAAGCTATACATAGATGTCAAGGGGAGTTGCATATTGGTTGTCTGAAATTTTCATGTTTGGCTTCTGCCAAAGAAGACACACTATAGTTTGTGTGAGGATGTGAACAGTTAGTGAGGGACGCAAGTAATGGTCAAAATAATGTTATTCTACAAATGTGGCAAGTGGGTCTTTTAGTACAATTGATTATATAACTTTACTTCTAGCTATATGCAAGGACATATTGTAAATTATTGTGCCAGTGAGAGTGCGTTTAGTAATCACAATCACAACTTACATCACATATCACACCAAAGATATTTCTTCTTTTGCCAAAGTTACTGAAACCTTGAATAATAGCCTATTAGGAAAAGCTTCAGGGCCCCAGTAGGTTCCAATGGATCTTTTCAAGTGCAACATCAAATTATGGGCCCCTTTACTGGTAAATATTTTAAACTATGCCAGTGTCAAAGCTAATTCTTGCTCCTGGTTCTAGTGAATTATCATTGCTCTTTATAAGAAAGAAGACCGTGTCGACCCAAAATGTTATCTACCTATCCCACTGTTAAAGTTGTGAGTAGAATTTTGATGGTTAGAAACCAGGCTTGGGCCAGAAAGTCAATATGGTTTTAAATTTGGTACCATATAATGGTTTTTCACTCTTCATTTGTTGTCCTGCAAATACCCACTCACTCTCAAGGGCTCTTTGCACCTTTGCACCTGGCTTTTATGGACCATGGATCAGCCCTATGGGGTTGAAGACAACCACTGTGCACTTCACCTCAATTTTAGAGCTATTGTGAAATTTGCTCCAGGTGGCAAATGTTTCAAAACCTTGATTTGACAAGAGATATTCCACAAGGCTGCATGTTGGCCTCTATTTTGTTTTATCTTTATTTTAAGACAGAGGATTCTAAGACTGGGTTCTATTTTGTTCCAGTGCATTGCTGTTATGATGCCTTTTCTCTGCAATAGATTAAATAACTTGCTAGAAAGCTATGAGGCATTTATGGATAGCAGGATCTTGACGCTAATTTTTAAAGACAATTGTTCTATTCAGAACTAGAACTTTTATAATTAAAGATCAGGCATGAAGAAATGTATGTTTTATTTCGTGTTCCAACATAAGGGCCAATCCTATACAAGTTAAAAGGCTTCAGCTTATAGAGTCTGTGGGGCGTTTTTTAATTTCTACTCCGAAATAGGCAAAAAGTCCTTGAATTTTATAAGAGTAAATGTGTATTAGTTGCCTCATATAGAGTGGCTGTCTGTGGTATTGCTATTGGCCCAAGTCCACAAACTGAGAAGAATAGATTTTGCATGCGCTAGTTGGATCTCTCTCTCCGTAGCCCCTATTTCATTTGTAATAAGGAACTGGGACTCAAGTACTTGGAGGACGTTACCAAACCTGTTCCTATAATTTTATAGATTTTAGTTTTCGCTACCCCAGCAGCTAGTCTGTCCCAGGAGATCACCCATGACTGTTTGAATGTAAAGTTCTCAGATGAAATTAAATGGTTATGTTTTATCAAGGATAAGGATGTTAGGGTCTAGGACGCTCCGATCTGTAAGTCAGCTCCCGGAACATCAGTGAATCTGATTAATCACAGCAAAAAAACATTTCTAGATCTATGTTAGGGGAGGCTACTGAACTTGTTAACTCTACAGTTAGGTCCTTTGTTTGTAATCTTTTATCAGAGTGGGCATTGCACACCGCCTTTATGATTCCCAAAGAGTTGGCTAATTGATAAAACTTTGTCTGTGTGATCATTTATCCACTTAAATTGTGACGCATTATATGTTTTTCTGTGATTGTTACAGACTGCCTCGAATTTGATACCTTGTTCCCCTACTGCGTTGAGAAAGATTTACCAACTGTAGAATTGCTTTTCCATACTTACAGTTGTTGCCCTCTGCTCTGTCTTGCACTTGGTCAATTTGTAAAGCTTGTGATTAACATTAATGTCCTACATCAATGATTAGGTTGTTTGTAAGTGTTGTGTGAATTTTATATTTAAATCATGTAATGATGAACAGCTTATATTTGCACTTTTTAACTGTTATGATGCATGTTAAGGTGTGATTAATTTGTTTTGTTCATCGTAGTTTACGTTTATAGATTTATTGAACCAAATAAAACAATCATTGATTTATTGATAATGCCATGGTAGCAACTTACCTTGATATTTCCTCCTCCTGGTGTGTGGTGGGCATTGTCAAGCGAGCCAATCTTTGCTTGTGCTTTTTCTTTAAAATCCAGCTTCACGCTCTCAATTTTCACACGTCCGCCTCCTGCTCAGGACAAGATAGAGAAGCAAGATGATAAATATTCAGTAGGAGAACAATAAAGCCCTTGTATAATTAGGAATTCTATAAATAGTTGAGCTGCTCAAATTGGCATAAAGTCTGTGACGTGAGCTGAGTCTTTGTCAGTGCTTGAACTGTGTTGCTTTGATAAAATGTGATATCTCATATGCCACACAAACTTATGCCATTTAGATCATTCCTCTGTTGTTGATTCTTTGTATGTTCACTAGTATGACATTGGTTTCCTGAGAAATATATTGGGAGACTTAGGGGCCGATTCTGATGAGGGTTGGAAAAGCTTCCCGACCGAATCGGTTGGGAAATGGTGTCCGACCCTCTCGGATCGGGAAAGTCCGACCGGCGGAGTAGGATGCATCCGGATGCTTCCAGATACGATTTGGTTGAACTCCCATTGACTTCAATGGGAACATTTGTTCCTAACCACATCAGAATTGGGCCCTCGGTCGGGAAGACACGTTCCCGATCCGATTTGGAAGGAGCAAATGCCGTTAGGAAGCCTTCCTAACCGCATCAGAATCAGGCCCTCGGTCGGGAAGCTTTTCCAACCCGCATCAGAATCGGGCCCTAAATAGAACGAGCAGAAAGATGATCCCTAAAGCGGCTGCGGGCATCTACACTAAAGCCCATTTGGGTACTTAGTGTTGTCATTATGATTTATTTTGAAAGTACACAATTTGCTGACCAGAAGTGATTTCAGCCAGTAAATACATAGCACGTACCACAGTCTGGGAATCACTATTATTCACAATCATTACGCTTTTTGTGAACCACTATTGGTAGTGAACATTTTTTTGTGAATCACCTTTGCTCACAATAATTTTTTATGATCCACTAAAGTTTCGCAATCTGCATTTATGGTGAGTACCCTTTTTTGTCCATCCATTAATGATCGTTATCGTAATTTTTGTATGTGTTGTAGTGATTATTTTTGAACTACTACTGATTGCAATATATTTTGTTATGTATGGTTCTATCTGTGATACGCAGACCGCTTTTTGTGCTACTTGAACAGCAGAATTTCATTTTTATATTAAATTAAAAGGGATTTTCTATCTTATGGGATGTTCCTGGATCTCAGTTGGGTAGACTTTTCATGCCCACGAATAGTCCCCTGTATTTCATTTCTGCTGCACAGGACTGACTGACAAACCCACAAACTTTCCGGCCTGCATCAGCCAATTGCATTGTATGTGTTTGCAAAACTTACTGATGTTCATGAACACCACAGTGGGCAACGGGAAAAAAATAGCTGTCAGTGTAGATCAAATTTGAATTTGCGGTTCGCAAATAAATGATGTACTATGGTCACACATAAAATAAAAAATCGTAAAACAAATTGAACACATTTTCTAATTACTAATTCCTCAAGAACTACTGAAAAAATCTACAACTTTTCTGTAGCTCATCCTATGAATTTCTACGTGAAATTAATGGAGAAATGACATTTGGGGACCTTCCTCCCATAGCTTCCAACCACACCACTCAGACCAGTTTGCACAAAGCTTTCAAGGAATGATCAAAAGTGTTTTTTTGGGGGATTTATGCATAATTGTCAATTGACGCCAAAGTTAAAAGCAAAAGGAAATATGTTTTATGGACTATCAGGTTTATCCATACCATCAGAGGTGCTATCACCTTTTCTGTATTTTACATTCCAACAATACATCGGGTGAATTTGGAAGGGTTAATTCTATGTATGTCTGTGTTGTACTAATTAAAGGGCTGATGCTTGGTTTGTTCATATAAGGTTTATTCAACTTACATGCAGATTGATTAGGTGGCTTCATGTTGTTGGTTGTGATCCAAAAGTAGCATTTCCCATTTAACACGCCATGGTGATATTTCCGCACCACTACAGCAAAAACAAACTGACACGAAGGGGCATGTTTACAAGGGGATATCGCCACTAAAACGTCACTTTTAGCAACATTCTGGTGGCGATATGCCCTTCTCCATATTTACAAAGCGGCGTTAAGCCACTTTTTGTGGCTTAACGCCGCATTGTAAATAAGGCCCCTTTACACTCATCACATAGCCTGAAAGAGGCATTCACTGGGTGTTGCTGTGGGCGTTCCACCGCAACACCCATTGCTTTTGACGCTGCATCAAATTTACAAGGAGGTGTAAATCTGAGGCAGCGCCATAAACTAACGCCATGCAAGAGCAGGCGTTAGAATGGCGAAACGAGGAGAAATACTTTTATTTCTCCTTGTTTTTGCTTTTTCTATGTGTGCTGCATTTTGCAAGAGCAAAATGCCATTAATTATTGTTTATGTGCAGGAAGGTATCCCTTCCTGCACATAAACAATCATTAAATAATTGACTATCTGCTGCTTCTATGTGTGCTGCATAGAAGTAACAAATCGCCATTAGTGATTGTGCCCTGCAACGCAGGCACCCTTGCATTATGGTGCAAGGGTGCCAGCGTTTGCGCTGGGCAGCTAAATTTAGCACCAGTGCTAGGGAAAACACAGGGGTGCGCTGTATTCTTGCGAATACGGCGCATCCCTGCATTTTGAAAATGTCTGAGCGTGGCGCTGCCAAATTTGGCGCAGCTACGCGCTCCGACATATTCTTGTAAATATGCCTCTAAGTTTGGAAAAAAGAACTTTACAAAGCATAGATACTTCTTAGATTTGGCTTGACAGAGCAGCTGTCGGCATTATCTATTCTTACCAATTGTTTAAAATATAACTAGAGTGGGCTTTAGCCCTGCCCAGAGGAATATTATTCTCTCACCACATGCTGTTGGCTGTTTGGTGTATCATTCCACCTCCGTTGCAGAACATGAGGGACTATTTTATGTCACACAGTACACTGAATTATGACACATTGCATTCTTATAAATTTTATGTGGGAAATATTTATTTTGTTTTGTTTTTTCACTGCAGTAGAATTTTTACATATGTTAGATAGGACGCAAAATGCAAGCCAGACCTGTTGGCTTTGGCAATGTTTCTCTGATTTGGTGACATCTATTCAGTAGTTTTTTGTATTTTCATACAGCTTGTACATCCTGAAGCGTTTGCAAACATTTCTGGAAGTATGTCTAAGAAGCAAACTGCTTGCCTACATGCCTGTGTGCTGTGGGTTCTACGTGCACAGGGTCTGCATGCAGAATGTGGCCAACGGTTATGGCCTGTACATATAGCCAAAGACCTTGTGCTTCAATATGTGGGGTGTAGAGCATAAGTACCAGGCACAGAGAGTGGCATACCTCTGAGCTATGAAGGTTTCAGGGACATGGGGGCAGGGCTCTCTCAATAGATCAAGACCTCCTGGTCAGGGACTCTGCTCTCCGCCCCAGCAGCACCGCTGTTGTGCCGCTGCCGCGGACCCCTTCACCTCTAAGCTGGTAGGTGTTCGAGGCCCTCCTCCACCCGCAGGCTCCTGCCTGCGCCTCATCCCTGGTGGTCCAGTCGGAGAGCCTTGCTCTTCTGCTGGCCCGCTGTTGTCTGTCTTGTGTTTGTGCCTGTTTCTGTCTTTTGTTATTTGTGCCTTGTGATTGTAATTGTCATTCTTATTCTGTTTATTTTGCCTGTTTTTTACTGTTTTTCCTACCTGTTCCGTTGTTGTGTCCTCCGTGCCCATTTTGCCGCCCTTTCCCATCGCTGCTGCCCCCGCGGCCCCTCCACCCTGCCGGTTCCTGCTCCCGCCTCCCAGCTGCGCTTCTCTCCCCACTTCCCTATTAATGGCAGCCGCTGCTCGGGCGTGCGAGCAAGACCTCTGACCTCCTGGTCAGGGACTCTGCTCTCCGCCCCAGCAGCTCCGCTGTTGTGCCGCTGCCGCTGACCCTTTCACCTCTGAGCTGGTAGGTGTTCGAGGCCCTCCTCCACCCTCAGGCTACTTCCTGTGCCTCATCCCTGGTGGTCCAGTGGGAGAGCCTTGCTCTTCTGCTGGTCCGCTGTTGTCTGTCTTGTGTTTGTGCCCGTTTTCTGTCTTTTGTCTGTCTTTTGTTATTTGTGCCTTGTAATTGTAATTGTCATTCTTATTCTGTTTATTTTACCTGTTTTTTTACAGTTTTTTGTACCTGTGCTGTTGTTGTTTCCTCCGTGCCCGTTTCGCCACCCTTTCCTGCCGCTGATGCCCCCGCGGCCCCTCCCCTGTGCCGGTTCCAGCTCCCGCCTCCCAGCTGCGCTTCCCTCCCCCTTCCCTATTTAATGGCGACCACGCCGCTGGTGCGCAGAAGGCGCGCCAAAGGCAAGCCCGTCTGCACCCGTCTGCGACCAGCACCAGGGACCCTGGTTCTCCGACCACCCACGGCTACGACTCAGCTGCCCTCCTCACACTCAACCCCGGAAGGAACAACAACCGCCAGCTGTCTACGCCGAACACCACCCACGGCCAGTTATCCTGCCGACACTGCCAACAAACCTCCACCACCCTCCGCACCCCCACGGCTGCCGCCCCCACGCCGGACGCCAGCACCCCGATGCCCTGGAGTGGATCCTCCTCAATGTGCGCTCCCTGCACAGACATGCTGTAGAGATCTGGGAACTCCTCGACACCCTCTCGCCAGACCTCGCCTTCTTCACAGAAACATGGACCAACCCCACCTCTGCCCCCGACATCGCCACCGCCATCCCTGACAGATACAAGATCCAATGAAGGACCGCCCCAACCGCCCAGGAGGAGGACTCGCAATCGCACACAAGATCTCCCTTCGACTCACCACCTCCAGCACGAGCGATTTCCCGTCCACCACCGAACACCTCCATTTCCAGATCCAGACCAGCCCCAGAACGACCTTACGAGGCACCCTCGCCTACAGACCTCCCGGAACTCGAACCGTGTTCACCACTACCATCACCGACCTCATCGCGCCCCACGCCATCACCTCCATAGACTACATACTCATCAGAGACCTCAACTACCACCTCGACAACCTCAGCGACCCCAACTCCGCCACCCTTCAGGACAACCTCGCCAACCTTGGACTGAAACAACACGTCACCACCCCTACCCACAAGGCAGGACACACCCTCGACCCCATCTTCGCAGGAGGTAACAAAGTCCACTTCAGCCACACCACGCAACCCACCTGGACGGACCACAAATGTGTACACTTCCACGTCGACAAACTCACTGCACCCAAACCTGCACCCCGCCCTGCACGAAGGAACTGGAGCAAGGTCACGAGGAGCACCTCAACTCCACCCTCAACTGCGAAGCCCCCCCACCTCGACCGACGCCAACTCCGCAGCCAAAGAACTTCACAGATGGATCACCAACTGCGCAGACGAGCTCGCCCCCTCTGCAACCCCGACAGACAGCGCCCCAGGAAGGCCACCTGGTTCACCACCGACCTCCAAGAATCCAGACGCACCTGCAGATGTCTCTAGAAGAATTGGAGAAACAGCAAAACTTTGGAAGACCGCTCCACATACAAGACGTAATGACAGAATACCACCAACTCATCAGATCCACCAAGAGGACCTTCGTCCGAAACAAAATCCACGCCAACGCCAGCAACTTCAAGGAACTCATCAACATCATTCAGGAATTCACCAAGCCGCCCAGCAAAGCCACGGACGTCACACCCTCCCAAGTCCTCTGCAACAAACTCGGCTCCTACTTCCACCTGAAAATAAGATCCCTCTACGACAACTTCGACAAACAGACCCCGGACACCAAAGCCACTCTGCCCCCCAGCAACGAAAGTCAGCCTCCCATCTCCTCCTGGACCCCAGTCACCGCCGAAGACACCGCAACTACAATGAAAGGCATTCACTCAGGAGACCCCACAGGCCCCTTCCCTCCGCACATCTTCCGCCATTGCACCGGAGCTATGACGCACCATCAACGCCTCCTTCGAAGCCAGCACATTCCCCGATGACTGGAAACATGCAGAAGTCAAGCCCCTCCCCAAGAAACCCTCAGCAGATCCGACAGACCTCAAGAACTACCGACCCATCTCTCTCCTCCCTTTCGCTGCCAAAGTCACAAAAAAGATCGTCAACGTTCAACTAACGAAATTCATCAAAGAGAACTCCATCTTCGACCCCTCCCAATCCGGATTCCGCAGCAACCACAGCACCGAGACCGCCCTACTTGCCGCTACAGACGACATCTGCACGCTCCTTGACCAAGGACACACCGCTGCCCTGATCCTGCTCGACCGCTCTGCAGCCTTCGACACTGTCTCCCACCGCACTCTCACCACCAGACTCCACGATGCCAGCATACAGGGAACCGCCCCCGACTGGCTCCGCTCCTTCCTCACCGGCAGAACCCAAAGAATCAGACTTACTCCCTTTCTCTCGGAACCCACAGAGATCAGTTCCGGAGTACCGCAAGGATCATCGCTCAGCCCCACGCTCTTCAACATCTACATGGCCCCCCTCGCCGCCATCGTCAGGCAGCATGGACTCAGCATAGTATCCTACACCGACAACACCCAGCTCCTCCTCTCCCTCAATAAGGACTCCCTCACCACCAGACTCAGCTTCCAGGAAGGAATGAAGGACGTCGCATCCTGGATGAGCAGCAGCTGCCTGAAGCTCAACTCGAAGAAGACAGAAGTCCTCGTCCTCGGACCCTTCCCCTCTGCATGGGACAACACCTGGTGGCCCATCACCCTCGGCAGCTCACCCACCCCCACGGACCACACCCGGAACCTCGGTATCATACTCGACTCCTACCTCTCCATGACCCGACAGATCAACGCCATCGCCTCCACCTGCTTCAACACCCTGCGCATCCTTTGCAAGACCTTCAAATGGATCCCTCCTGAATCGAGAAAGACCGTCACTCACGCACTCATTACTAACAGATTGGACTACGGAAACACCCTCTGTGCCGGGATCAATAAATCTCTGCTCCGCAAGCTCCAGACCATACAGAACACCGCATCCAGACTGGTCCTCGGCATCCCTCGACACGAACACATCACCCCCACACCTGCGAGACCTCCACTGGCTCCCAGTCGAGAAGAGAGTAACCTTCAAGATACTCACCCATGCATACAAATGCCTCCACAACACCGGACCCCAATATCTCAACGAAAGAATCGCCTTCCACGTACCCAAGAGAAACCTCCGATCCACCGACCTCGCCGAAACACCGCGCATCCGCAGAGCCAGAACGGGTGGAAGAGCCTTCTCCTACATCGCAGCAAAGACCTGGAACGAGCTTCCGATCAACATCAGACGCGCCCCAACTCTGCACATCTTCAGGAAGACCCTCAAGACCTGGCTCTTCGACTGAACGGAGCTGCTCCACCCCCCCCCCCCACCAGCGCCTCGAGACCCTTAAGGGTGAGATTGCTTGAATAGATAGTAGCCAAAATATCATAATGAAACCAAATATATATATATATATATATTGTTGTTGAAAGAGGCCGCCCTCAAGGGTTGGGGGCTCCTATGCAGATTATCGGTAATTTTCTCCTCA